>JAPYZR010003285.1:0-22415 GCA_030522945.1 Trichopria nigra
TAAAATATTCATAACAAAGAACACGGAATGGTTGCGGTTGAGTAAACTCATATTGTAGACTAAACTATAAAAACGTTATAAAGTTTACGAAAGATGAAAATCGCGAAGTATATTGAATTATTGAGGCCCGAAGGGCCGAATCAAAACAATCTTGCGAGCCGGGAGTCCAGGGGGCAGAGCCCCTTGGTGAGGTTGGCGGCCGAAGGCCGCAGGGGCGAAGCCCCTAGTTTCCTTTTAAAATTTTTTTATTTATAATTTCGCATTCGTCGTAATAATGTATGGACTAAAAGAAAGTTTTATTCGTAAATTTGCATTCAAATGAATTAAACATTCATGGTTATACAATATAAAATTAATATTTGTTTTGGATTAAAATGCATTCAATTAATGTCATATAGTATATTTGTCAAATTGGATAGAAACGTATTTATTGTCAGTAAAAAAAGAATGAAAATAAAAGAATTATCGTCAATAAATAACAGTCATAAGTTTATTAATTTGCTTAAGAATTTTATCCGTTTTAATACAGTTTAACGAATTCAAAGTACGAATAGGAATGGATTAAAATTTTCAATCAATTTTAATCCAATTCCTATCATATACTGATACAGTAGTGTCTCTACTAAAAACTGGTAATGCGCAGTTGTTCCACTATCAGTTTTCAGTATAGTATAAGGCATTCAGTACAGTCCATTTCTATGAGGGTATAGAGAATACTCTTCTTCTCTGAAATGATTACCACAAGAAATGAAAATAGTATTGTTCTTTAAATATTTATTTATATGTTTTGTTTTTATTATTTCGGCTTTTATTATTATTGCATTTTGTTAGCCGAAAAAGAAATGATCATATTTTTATTTTCACCAAATGCTCATATGTTTCAAATCATAATGAATTTAAAAAATCAATAAAAAATTATGTATACCTAAAAATTTGTTATACACGATACGCACGAAAATAGATTTAAAAAGAATGCCAAAAAGCATTATTATATATTATCGCGATAAATTTTAAATGAGCATAACTTTCTCAATTTCGTATCGAAAAAATTGATTATAACGATCAACATTTGCGAAAAGAAATATCGAATTTATAAAAGTTATCGGCTTTTTAAAATTGACCAATCAATAGACAGAATATCCGTAATCTTGAACAATATAAAATGTATATAATTAAATTCAAAAAATGGTTTCTTTCTTATTAGTTTATATTGAGTAATTATTACAAATAGATTAGGTGGTAAACGATCCAATGAACAAATTAAAAATTGCAATGTTTATGTTTCTGTCGTGATGGTCACGGCCCTCTTCATGATTTATTCTTGTAAAAAAAAAGAGTTACAAATAAATCAATATATTGACATTTAAAAAATAGGTTACTAAAACTTAAGAATATAATTTAGCGAGAAAAATGCTGAATGAATACTATAAAATCTCGAAAATGTACATTCAATCAATCATCGATTTCTCAAAATCGATCGAAGTATAACAACTTTATGTAACATTTATTTATGTAACATAATAGTAACAATTATATAAATATTACAAAATTATGTTACTTTTTGTATTTGCAGGATTATAATTGCCCTATTCATTAAAATAATGTCTTATAATAATTATAAAAAAAAAAAATACTCAACATTTACGAAAAATATAATATATAAGAAAATATAGGAAAGAATTTGAAATTTGTTTTTTATTCTGTGTCAAAATCTATTTCAATATATCTATTTTCGTTTTGTATAAAACTTGTATATAAAAAGTTGAATAAATTTTATCTTGTTCCTATTTTACAAGACTCAAATTTTTTAGTCCTTTTCTTGCGACTTGCTGCAACTTCAAGTCATACCGGT
The DNA here is from genome assembly GCA_030522945.1 of Trichopria nigra. Lineage (NCBI taxonomy): Eukaryota > Metazoa > Arthropoda > Insecta > Hymenoptera > Diapriidae > Trichopria > Trichopria nigra. Next base: position 1,853 of record JAPYZR010003285.1, read on the forward strand.
CATTTTTGAATCGCATTTGTAAAATACATATTGTATTTTACAAATATTAGAATTGTTTGGCAAAAATCTCACATTTTCTATATATGTTTGAAACGAAAAATTTCTAGATTTTTACTTTTAATTATCACGAAACGAAACGGCGTAAAAAATGGCTTTAAAAATGGTTCTCCTGTCTGGTTTGACGAGAGGAAGTTTGGCTCGTGCGTATGATGCAAACGTTTTAAATCACTTGAAATTAAACTTCCGTGGCGCAGATGTAATACATCGCAAATTAACCAAGGTAAAATTGTTTCTAATCAGTTTCTTTTTTTTCTATCTAAAGAATAATACTCGTAACATATTGTTTGGTTATGTATAATTGAACGTGATTGAAATAAGTGAACATCATCCAATTCATATATATATATATATATATATTTGAAGCATATAGGTTTTTATCTCGGGTTACTTTTAGACGGATAATTTTTTGAATTTAATTCATATATATTAATCCAAGGCAATCAATAAAAAGAGTTTAAATGAAACCCTTTTAATGTAGCTGATTATCTTAACGTCATAATGTTATATTTCATAAATTATATATCATTTATAATATATCTGATTTTTTAATTCAAATGTATTGGAAATAGAATTACTGAAATTAAATTTGTTGTTTTAATCTTATTCAGTGGAATTCATTTCATTATATGCATCCGTTTGCTGGAATCAAAATGCAGTTAATAACATGAATAACTATATATTATTTATTCGCTAAACAATCACAATTAATCATGCAGCTTATATATACACCTGCTTTTAATGAAAAATAGTAATAATTATACTAAATGGCTGCTTGTATAGGCAGACATGAAGAAACCAATTCAAGATCTTATTTAGAAAAAGTAATTTATCACAGATTATTTGTTACATTTCTCGATGCTTGAACTATGTTGTATAAACGAAAAAGTATTATTTGCCAATTACAAACCCAGTAATCGACAGATTGACTTAAATATATTAACTATATGAACAAATGCATTTTTATTTATTCCAGTTCACTTTTAATTGCTGAGTGATAAGTCTGTGAAAGATATTTACCTAATTAGGGCTAATACCACTTGTAAACCTTTTTAATTACTGAAAATACAATCTGTATTATAAGAAATTTTAATTTTGTCGGTATAAAAGGTAAGCAAGACGCGAATAGAGGTGGATTCCCTCGGACAAGTTGAAGTTCCAGCTGACAAATATTATGGAGCCATGACTGCCAAGTCATTGGAGCTTTTTAATATTGGTGATAAAACTCAAGCAATGCCAGTAAATAAATGAAATTGTTATTATTACCGTTATTTACTCTACTACTGTCGTCAAAGTTTCATTGAAAATAAATGGACAATTTCAATAAATACTTCTATTTTTTAAATTATTTAATTAATTAATTCTTATTAAAACTCAACTGGACATTTTTTCTTGGTATAACAAAATTTATGTTTTGTAAATTGATAAATTACACGAAACTATTGTTTTTTATCAGTTGAATTTAGAATTTAAAACATAGATTTAAAATTTTTAAGTACATAAATGTATTAATTCTTTAGTTTTTGTTTTATAATCTTTCATTGTTCTTAAAATTACACAAACAAATGAAAATAAAATGAAAATTTTAAACTGAAAAGAAACGATACATTATGGTTCATATGTGTTATTCAAAATTTAAATTTCTTATTTGTAACAAAAAAATTGTAGATACAACTTGTCGTGGCCATCGGGATACTCAAGAAAGCCGCGGCCGAAGTGAACAGACAATTTAAGTTATTAGATGACAAAGTAGCCGATGCAATCATTAAAGCATCGGACGAAGTGATTTGTGGTAAGCTTGACGAACATTTTCCTCTTGGAATTTGGCAAACTGGAGCAGCAACTCACACGCATATGAATGTTAACGAGGTATTCTTAACATAAAAAAAGAACTAATATTAATGTGTATAAAAAAAAAACATAAGTTTCATAGAATTTTAAAAATTTGTAACTGAATAATTATATTGAAAAATATTATTGCTAATGCAATATAATAACAAGGATCACGTTTTACTCCATTAGGTGATTTCGAATCGTGCTACAGAAATACTTGGGGGAAAATTAGGCTCTAAAGATCCGGTTCATCCTAACGACCACGTTAATAAAGGTCAAAGTACAAACGATATAGTTCCAGCAGCGTTGCACATGGCGGTAACTGATAAGATACATACAGAACTACTTCCAGGGCTTCAAGAGTTACGAGATGCATTAGAAGATAAAGCTATCGAGTTTAACGATGTTATCAAAATTGGCAGAACACACATGCAAGATGCGGTTCCTCTCTCTCTTGGTCAAGAGTTTTCAGGTAAACAGATTGCACCTTTATTATTTCATTGAAAAGTAAAATGTTAAGTTTTGTTCAAAACGTTTCCTTTTTTACTTCTGTTAAACAGACAGAAGTTAACAGAATGTAAAAAATGTACAAAAGTATAAATTTTAGCTTTAGGTGAATTATTCATACTTTACAATTTAATTAAACCTGAAATTAACATTTTAACATTTTAATTAAGGGTACGCAACTCAAGTTCAAAATGGAATTTGCCGAGTGAAAACCACTCTACCAAGACTCTATCAACTTGCAGTCGGCGGCACTGCAGTTGGCACGGGCATAAATACCAAATATGGATTCGGAGAAAAGGTGATAAATATGGTTGCTAAATGGACGGGATATCCGTATGTGGTCGCACAAAACAGATTTGAAGCAATTTCTGTCCCTGATGCATTGGTGGAAGTTCACGGAGCATTGAATACAGTAGCTATCTCGCTCATGAAGGTAATTTCATATTTTGTTTCGCTTTCGAATGAAGAACATTGTGTAAATAATAACCTATTTTAAAAATTCTCTCCCAGATTGCAAACGATATCAGATTTGCGGCGAGTGGCCCACGATGCGGCCTTGGCGAACTTAATTTGCCGGAGAATGAGCCAGGCAGTTCAATAATGCCTGGGAAAGTTAATCCAACACAATGTGAAGCGATTACCATGGTCGCGGCTCAAGTTATGGGAAACACCGTTGCAGCTTCCATCGGAGGCAGCAATGGACACTTTCAGATAAATACCTATAAACCCTTAATCTTTTCAAATATCATGAGATCATCAAGGCTCATTAGTGATGCTTGTAAATCGTTTACAAGAAATTGTGTAAATGGAATTACACCCAATTTCGAACAACTTGAGAAAAATGTCAGCAACAGTTTGATGACAGTCACTGCCTTGAATAAATACATTGGCTATGATAAGGTAGAGTGATTTGAAAGCAGAACTATGTATATGAAGATTATAACATTTTTTTTCCATTTGTAGGCTGCAGAGATTGCACACATTGCTCATGTGGAAGAGTTATCGTTGAAAGATGCCGCAATAAAATATGGTATACCTTCGGAGAAATTTGACAAATGGGTCAATCCACGGGACATGCTTAGTCCTGATGTAAAGTAGTGATATCGATCTTGTCTCATTTGTAAAAATGTTGACTTTGAGATCTTTTACAATTTGATGTTCCTTCAAATGTAGAAAGATTTATAAGTACATGGTATATGATGTCTACGACAAAACAAAAAGTGTATATGTAAACAACATCAAATCTCTTGACAGTATAAAATACTTCATTATTATAACAGTACGTACAGATATTATGACAATAGTAATTACTTTAATGGCTCCTTCATCTCATGTTACTTTTGGTGCATAGGTCTCCAACGTCCATTCTATTAAAAAGTGTTGATAGGCTAATGGTTGCAAAAGGGCCAATAGTTCCTCTGTAACACAAATTTTCATTTTTTAAAATTGAATGTTTCTAATTTGTTGTTTTAGAAGTGGCTACTATAAAACTTACGTTTATTCCCATATATACAATTAGCAGACATAGCTGAGCTGACAGCCTGTGCGAGCCTTTCCATGGCAAGATAGTGAAAAGTAGGATTAATGTCAGATTTCGTTTCCATACTTATGGTTAAATCTTTGGTTATAGCAGCTAAGTGTTGTGCTGAAACTGCATTTTTATTGCTATCACTATTTTTCAAGTGTAAAACTGAATCCATAAGCAATTGTTGAATCTTTGAATAACATTTCTGCTGTTCTTCCTGGTCCGAAGTATCTTTGCTAATTCGTAATGGGCTGAGAATCGTCCATCTGGTAAAAAGACAGTTTTGTTATGGCTTAAGCATTTGATTATGATTAATTGTTATTTTTCAGAACTTATTTTAATTCATAGGTAATAATTCTTTTTTTTAATACCTGAAAAGACCTGCAATCGGTGTAATTGGAGTCATTGGAATACCACCCATTGGAAGAGCAGGATTATCCATCAAAGCTGCCAAAAGTAGACTTGCATTATCACTTAGCCACGATGCAGTCAATGTCAACAATTTGATAGGTGGATTATCGTCTTTGTAAACTTCACCGATAGCTGTCAAGAAATTTGCGGTAAAATGTGGAACAAAGTTAGGTAATTGCTCCAATCGAACAATACATGTCGGAGTAATATTGAAGTAATCATTCAAAACGTGCTTTGCCAGGTCAATGCACTGTTGCGAAGTCGAACCTAACTGTTGCATCCAAATCCCTGCTGCATTTAAGACGTCTTTATTTTCTGTGGCGATTGCCAATGATACTAAATTTCCGAGAATGTTGTATCTTGGATTTTCTGCCGGAAAGAGTGAGAGAAATACTGCATTTCGGACAGCAGGTGTTCCACCAGGGCTTCTAAAGAAGTTTAAAAATAATTCATTTAGCTGGAGCTCCAGTATTGCAACCGGGGCACCGCGTTTCCTGCGACGGTCAATGTTACCGAACACGAATTCAGATATAAGCTCCATTTGAAGGTCCAACTGCTTTCCAGTTTTGCCGCATAGCGTTTCTACGGAAATGTAACATGATTTAGATTACACAACTAGTATGTATTAGTACATAATAATGTATGTACATATAAACTTAATGTATTTATAATAAATTAATACATTTATATAGAATTAATGTTTGTCATAAATGTGAATATTATATACTGGTAAATATATATTATTTCACCAACTAACCTATTCGACCTAGAGCTTCTCGAGCGCATTGCGGGAACTCGAGGTTCCTCAATGCTTGTTTTATTTCACTTCCAGACATCACAATATTTTCCACCTTTAAAGAGTCGATACTTTTTACATTTAAAACTCAATAGGCAAAATCAAAACAACCCCTCACGATGAGGTAATGGGGTTTGCATGATAATAATGATAATAATAATAAGGATTGACGTGAAGTCCTTCTCTAAACAAGTGTGGCATGTCGGAACGTTGGCAGCTCTGTTTGGTCGCATCATGGATCGGATCGATTTCTGGGCATATATATATATATACATATATATCATACATACATAGATACTGCATACGATGTATATGCCATGCATTCGGGAATGTTCGATAATCCTTCATGATTCATTAATTCGATTACGAAAGCCGCGAATAAATAGCCGAAAGGTCGAATCATGTATGCACTTATATGTATATGCGCAGATACACCTGTATGCACGCATACACACACACACGTACTACAGGAACGCATGCATGTATAGGTATACACATCATAAGTCCATAATTGCAAACATTGCAACAGTAGATTGCAACAAATATATATTGTGTATTGTATGCCTTCGATGATGCGCAAAACCCGCCGGTCTCTTTTTTGCAAAAATGAAATTCCCACTTACCAAACATGGAAAGCAGAGTCTAATCAGGTTTTATTTAATAACACACCATAATTGCATTCTCAATATGTATATATGTATACATATATGTAAATTTTTTAAAAATATATTTTTATACATCCATACATAAACATATGCATATGAACGTGTATTTACGCGCGCTTAGCTATATTTTCAAAAAATTGGAATACATAATAAAAATCGTTATATAATAATAATAATAATAAAAATATTCTTCTTTTTCATTTCTTTTTTTCTTCATTTTTGCTGTACACATATATTTACTATAGTTTTATCTATAGTTTTTATCGTTTTTATTCACATGTACGCACGCATATGCATGCATATATGTACAAAATGTGGATTTCGCAAATGGCGCGCTGTTCATGTGTCGTCCCACGAATTGCAGAAAGATGTGAAAATGCCGTCATGCTTTGCCAGACATTTGGACAAAATTTTTTGACGTAATTTTACCATTCGTGTTTTTTATATTTGGGTACATATGCATGCACCATGTATGCATGGTGTAATAATAAGTATGTATGTATGTATTATATACCTACAAATTAATTTTTGAAATTCCAAAGTATCGATAGAGCCTCGAAAAATATGTCGATTGCAAAACTCTATTTGTGCGCGCGTCGATTGGCCGCACTGTCGTGCAAAGTACGCCGCTTGTCGTTCACTTCAAAAGAAACGGAAGCAAAGATGGACTCCTGAGGGATTTTTACGGGGAAACGGGAGTCGTCGCGAGTCCGAAATTACAAGGCGAAACGGTGCGAGGCTTGTCGGAGTTTACAGTGTTTACAAGCGCGAGACACCGCGCATCGCGAGACGATGATCGTACAAGAGCCAGTGCAGGTAAAATTGACAGGCGAACCCCAGAAACTCGAGTGTGACGTACGTGATTTGCACCCGTTGTATCCACGGCCAATCACCGCCTCGAATATTGACGTTCAGAAGATGAGAAATCGAAGATCCGAAGGCTGCACTTTGTGTCCTTAGTGTTTGATCGTTCCAACTTCTTCTGGAGCTTTAATTTCCCTTCGTGTGAAATGGACAACAATTGCCTCTTGGCATTTTTCGACTTGATTTTCCCTTATGGGGGATGTTTCATAAGTTGTTCCTTGTCAGATTCTCCAGGATAAATCGACATTAGGTCTGCACTTAAATTCATTCTTATGTGCCCGAGGAAAGCAGCAAGATTTACAATGTGCATCTTCGATTTCTCTGACTTCACTTTATGCTGTTCATAAGAATACAGGTTATTGGTAATATATTGTTATGTTTGTTTGTTTTTCAGGCCGCTGTTTGGCACTGTTTGAATCACTATGCATACCCAGATGCAATATTCCTTGCCGAACGTCTCTTTGCCGAAGGTAAGCCTATTGATTTAAATCAATTGACAATATAATGATCCGTATGTTATTTACAGTTGATACAGAGGATACCTTATTTCTTCTTGCTACTTGCTATTATCGTTCTGGACGAGTTCAGCAATCCCATGCACTGCTTTCGAAGAAAGCACCGAGCTCTCCTCAATGTCGATTTTTATTAGCAAAATGTTGTTATGACCTGGAAAAGTATGCGGAAGCTGAAGCAGCGATAGTCGGCGGATATTACAAGCAATTAAAAAACTTGGATGAAATTGTTAATCAGTTTGGCGATCAGGCTTGTTTCTCCCTTCAAATAATAGCTAAAATCTATTATAAAATGACGCGCACTTCTAAAGGCAATGAAGCACACAAGTTGGCTCTTAAACTCAATCCATTTTTATGGCACTCTTTTGAAGAGTTATGCAACGTTGGTGAAAAGGTTGACCCTAACAAAATTTTTCAGTTGGATAAACTTGACAATTTTTCTACTTGTCACGGCAATGCGACCAATGCAACCTCGAATTCAGAGCCTGATCTTATTGTGCCCAGTAATGTTGTTAATACTCCAACCCCCATCACTCCAAATGCAGTGTAAGTTTACTTACTTTTACAGTTTACTAGATGATTAGAATTTAAACTTTAAACTTGAATCTACAATGTTATCATTATTTCAGCAATCAAAATCCAAATATGAATGGACATTTACCCAACATAAGGCTGCATACTACAATAGATGAAAGTCCGCAAATGGTGTCGACGCATTACAACTGTTCATCAATGTCGCCTCGTGGAAAGCCTCGATATCGTAGCATGTTTAGCAATTCAATGAGTCCATTAACTCCAAGTTTCGGCATCGTGCCCCTAGACCTCAACACTCCTGAGCCAGCAGTTATACAATCTCTTCCGACTCTTACTGAGGCTAACGACCAAAAAAGTCTCGCCAAACGCGTTACTAGCTTAAGGGCGCATGCAGGAGTAAGTTTTTGGTGTAGAAAAATCATATATAAATAACACTTTTTAGAGGAACATTGCTTATTTCGTGTTCATATTTGCAGCAACTGTTATCTAGGAAAGAGACGCCACTACAACAAGGAAAACCTGTCTTCTCGCAATCAGGGAATACCAGCAATACTGCAAACATCGTTACTGTTACGCCTGCGACACCAGTAGTAACTCAGCCTCCACTGCAAGGTCCAAATGTCAGGAGATCGTCCAGGCTTTTCAGTCATAGTTATTCAGTCAAAGTGAGTTTTTTTGATTAAGGTATTAAAATTAAAATTTCATTACCTATATTTTTATATATAATTTTTTTTTTCTAGGAAAATAACAAATCACCAAATCGAAATAAATTTGCGACTCCAAAGTCTCCTTCCCGTAAAAGTAAGTCAAGACTGTCCAAAACGAATTTGAATAAAACAAATTTTAACGAATTGAACGAAAAAAATCGGAACGAAAAGGAGAGAAGCGAGACTATAACATCGGACAAAGTCGTAGCCAATACTAATGCTTTAAATCAGAATAATACGTCGCAATGTACATTAGCGTTGCAAAAACAATGTGCAGGTATGTTTTTATGGGTTCTTAAGCCTACATTTTATGGTTAAATTGGAATAAATTTGTTTTACAATTCATAATTATAAAATATATGTTATTAACGTGAAATGTATCTTTTTTGTTCACTATAAATTAATCTTAAATTGCAGAGGGTTTGATGTCACTTTTGCGAGAATTGGGAATGGCATATCTAAATCTATGTCAGTTCAATTGTATGGAAGCTGTTGAGATATTGAGTATCTTACCTGGACAGCATTACAATACGGGCTGGGTTCTTTCTATGTTGGCAAAGGCACATTTCGAAATGATTGATTACAAGAAAGCAGCTAGGTATTGCAAAAAATTAATATTTGATTTATTAATTCATTGCATCATGTTATAATGTTTACTATTTAATTTATTTATTCCGAAGATGTGTAATAAAAGTTAATTGTTTGCATTTATATTTAAAAGTATTATGAAACTTAACGGAACATTAAATTAAACTAAATTACAGCTACTTTGCACAAGTTCGAAGCTTGGAGCCACACAGGACGGAATTAATGGAAATATACAGTACAGTGCTATGGCACCTTCATTCCGAGGTTCAACTTTCTACGTTAGCTCAGGAACTCGTCTCTGAAGATCGTAATTCTCCAGCCGCTTGGTGCGCCACGGGCAATTTGTTTTCAGCCCAGACCGAACACGAGACTGCTATCAAATTCTTCCAAAGGGCCATCCAGGTAATTTTAACAATTGATTCTTTTTATCTGGTTACCTTCAAGCGAGTTATTTTAATGTAACTGATTATAGAAATGTTCAGTTTTTGTAAATAAAATTTTCGATGCCGATGAAATTGATTTTTTAAATACATGTATACATTTTCCAATAGGTCAATCCAAATTTCACATACGCTTATACATTGCTTGGGCACGAGTACGTAACTACTGAGGAGTTGGACAAAGCCATTACAGCCTTTCGAAATGCAATTCGCCTTGATCCACGACATTATAATGCTTGGTTGGTTTTTGTTCAATATAATTTAACCTTAAGTTGATTAATTTTATTAATGTTAATTAATTAATGTTAATCTTAAATGCCTATATATTTAATTAACTCAATATAGATAAATGCAATTCAATTCAATTTAATGTAAATATATTCAAACGAGACTGTTTTGTTCAGGTTTGGATTGGGAACGATTTTCTCGAAACAGGAGCAGTACAGTCTTGCCGAGTTACATTTTAAAAGAGCGCTGCAGATTCATCCTCACAACTCGGCGATAATGTGCCACATAGGCGTAGTGCAGCATGCCTTAAAGAAGGTCGATCAAGCCTTAAAGACGCTCAATGCGGCCATCCACAACGATCCGAACAATACGCTTTGTAAGTTCCACAGAGCTAGCATCAACTTCTCGATCGGACGTCATGCGGAGGCTCTCAGAGAATTCGAAGAGCTGAAGAATACCGTACCCAAAGAGTCTCTAGTCTATTATTCGATAGGAAAGGTAAGTGACTTCCAAGTGATTCCAGTTTCGATTAATGATCTTTCGCAGTAAGAAAGTTTTACAATTTACAAAATTTTAAATTAGAGATTTTAATTTGTTCCTTTTGAATCATACACCAGTTTTCGAACAAATTTACGTATGTGGCAAAATTATTTACTCGTATTAAACTTCAACAATAGTCGCAAATTTGTTAAAAGTACACCTTATTTTTAATAAAAGTAAAGTGATCGTTTGTAAATATAAATATTTGTTATTATTGAATCGAAAATTAATTTTATGAATTTTTTGCAGGTTCATAAAAAGTTAGGTAATACCCATCTCGCACTGATGTACTTTAGCTGGGCGACGGATCTAGATCCAAAAGGAGTGAATAGTCAAATTAAAGAAGCCATTCTTAGTCCAGGGCAGGGCGAGGAAGAAACTCCAGGACCACAGTCAGGTATGTACAATAAGATGCACTTTTCTTGAATTCTTCGCACATAATGCGGCGAGAGAAATAATTTGTAAACATGTTTTTTAAGAACAATTAAACATTCAAATGATTTACTAAAAATTCAAGCGTTGATGACTGAATACAATTTTTCGACTTGACAAATATTCTAAAGTATTCAATGTTGTTTTATTTCTATTTCTTTTCTCGGGAGTAAAGAAATTGAATTCAGAAAAATTGAAAAGTATTCAAAATGAAATATGTTACCATTGTGCGATAAAATTAGGTGATTCGATGTCAGCTATTACTTAAATAATTGAAATCTTATTTACGGTTACACCTGTACTGAAAGTGATAAGTGGCAATCGATGAGAGTCAGTAACTTTAACTGATTGACGAAGCAAATGTATGCGAGATTTAAATGTATCTTTTTTTACTCCGATCAACAGATGAGGAAGCCCAATCTTCTTCGGAGCGGCTGTTGCGGAGTCCGACACTCGAGGACGCGATCGGGGAGAGCAGCGGTCTGGGAGTGAACGTATCGGTGGAGGTGCACGCCGAAGACAGCGACGACAGTTTATGAACCTTCAAGCTCCTCTTCGAGATCCTGAAGCTGCTAAGGGAGACGACCAAGTGCGCCATCTCGATTAGCGTCGATCCGTACCGGGTGTCGGAAGACGGCGTCGAAGAGTCGAACGGACGAAACGAATGGCGACTCGGTCAACTCATGCGTGAAACGAAATTTGAAACGGGCAACAAACAAAAGGAGAAAGAAACAAATTGATCGTTTTCAGGCCGCTCGCGTGAACACAGGGGCACACCTCACCTCCCTTTTCTGCGGTGCATCAAAAACACGTTCGTGTCGTCTTTTGTATTTATTCTTTCGTTCCTCGGCGACGAGGCGGATCGTAAAATCCGGCCGGTTCAATCGCGCTGACGGAACAATGTAGCTAGATAAATGAGCGATTCGAGTATCAACGGTCGAGTCCCAGAAGAGTTTTGTGTAAATGTAAATTATTATATATCTATACATTAGTTTATATTATATATATATAAAAGAAAAAGTATATTATTCTCCGAATGAACTTGGCGACCGCGCGGCGAGTTTCTACAGCGATTGCGGGGCCGCAGATGGGCGATTATGCAATTTCCTCCGAGGGGCGGGTCATCATCGTTGGTCGCGCGTCGTCGTTGGCGCGCGCACCAGGTATGTACCCGGATATTTCCGCGAACCACAATAGTACGCGTCCAATTCCACGCGGAAAGCGCGGGTATTTGGAGCGAAATTAATCGGAGCGACGATCCGGCATGCACAAAAGAAGAACAACATCGAGACACCGTGTTTCGTGCGTTTTATTCATTTTTTTTTTTTTTTTTTACGTATATAGACTAAAACGAGAACTTGTGCTCGAAAAGTGGACGGAAACGGAGGTGGTGTGGGCGATTCCCGCTCGGACCGCTGCGTCGTATTTTCCAGTAGATAATTTTACTCAAGGGGGATGGAGAGGGAGCGAGAGAGGGACGGTGCGCCGTCAGAAATCCGATTCGTTCGATTAATATCTTGGGTTCGTTTTGTATTTCATTTTTGCTGTTCTCTTTTTTTTTCTCCCGCCCCCCCCGCAACATCTCGTCACTTGCATTTAAAGCGAGATATCACGAGGGAGAGCGATCGACGGCCTCGCCGGGCGGGAACGAACGCGCGCGGATCTCTCGCGCAGCGACTGATCTATCGCATACACACCTTGCGCGTGCCTCGTTCGCGAGGATAGGTTCGAGAGTAAATTCGTAAGATTTCTTTGTCTCATCTTTTTTTCTTTTTTAAACGGGATTTCGAGGTGTCGTTTACATGCATTTTTGATGATGTTTTAGAGAGCGAAATTCTGCGCGCGCAGATGATATACATACTTATGTGTTTTTACTTTTGTTCCGAGTCCTCGTCCGTAAGGATCGCGAATGGATGTCGGTCGATGGATGATCGACAGGTGTCGTCAGATTTCAAAAATCGACGAGGTCTCGACGTGAATAAATTTTATGCGATAATAATTTCTTAACGAGCTAATCGATCGTTCCGCCGACTGAAAGTCGAATCGATTATTATTATTATTATTCGAAGGATGAATGTTAACCGGTAAAGTCGAGAAAAGAAACGCGGCTCTTACGAATTTACTTACCGACGGAACTGGCGAGTTTCGAGTCGATTTTAAGAAACGAGGAATTCGTGTCGCTGCGCGACAGGCATATATATATATATAAATATAAGCGTCGAACGAACGTCGGTGCGTATCGAAGGAGGAAAACTGCCATAGACGGTACAAAACGACGTATCGATGACGTTTATCTCGTCTCCCGTACCGATGGCGAGGACGCTTGGTCGACGCTCGTCCCACTACGTGCGCTACGTCAGTCTTAATCAGCGTCGCGCTGCATTCTTGTAAAGGGGTACGATACCTATATGTATGTAAAATAAACGACGTGATATCGTACGTATATGTCTGGCGGCATTTCTTTCTGCTCAGCTGCCTGGTTGTTGGTGGTTGATGGTGGTTATTAGGGGGAGGAGGAAGCAAAGATACGTGTAACGTTGTTTGCTCGAACGTTTCGTGTTTCGGTCAGTGGCCGTTAATCGTTTCGCCCGATTACATATATACAGCGTGTATAGGAGGAGGAAGAAGCGCCAGCGATGGACGGCAAGTTGATCGAGACTGGTAATTAATATTACGTTTCGTCGATGGCCCGCGGACGATCGTAGATTCGATCGATCGATCAATCGCGTCTTCGACCTTGATCTCGAAGAGAAAACATGCACACGTTTTTTTTATCTTAATCGATGTAACGATAATATTAATGCGCGGCGAACGATTCTCTTTATACTTTTATTTTTTGTTTGTCATGAGGTTAAAAAAGAAAAGAGAAAAAAAAAAATGCGCGAATGACAATTGTTTTTGCGAACTTTTTAAAAATTTCTTTTTTGTTTTTTTTTTTCTTTTTATTATGTTTTGTATTCGTTGAAGAGTTCGGGGGCTGTTGTAAATAGTTTGATGTCGGACACTGCGTATTTTTTTTTTTTCGAAATTGTGTTTTTAAAGTCTGGCGTATTAAATAAGTTTGAAAATAAAGGAAGTATTTTTTTTTTAATATATTTGTCTTTAATATTATTTTATTATTATCGTTATTGTTGTTGTTGTTTGTATATTATTATTGTTATTATTATTATTTCAATTGTTTTCGTTCAACTTTTAGATATGAATATCTTTGGACGTTTCATTCATCTAACCAGTTTGGTGCCGTACAGTTTATTTATTTTTTTTATTTTGGATCTTCAGATATTTGAGGTTATGTACAGGAGAAATGAGCCCGCAAATTAAGACGTTTTTATGTAAGCTGACCTTATATTATTCGTCACCCAGTAAACAAAAAATAAATGAAGTGTCAAGAATCTGAATTGAACAGCGTATATCTGAATTCTTTTTAATTCTTCTAACCTCGAAATGATTAAAAAGAATTCAGATTGTTGCTGTTGAATTTAGATTCTTGACACTTCATTTCTTTTTCGATTACTGGGCAATGACGTCGAAAGCCCACCTATACACCACGCGTTTAAAGTAAATCGTTCGATTTTCGAAAATCTCGTCCGCCATATTGGTTTCCGCCATCTTGAATTTTTGAAATCCATTTATAAAGAGAAGAATATCCTCGTACTATACGCGAATGAAATATGGAGGACGTGTCATTTTGAAATGGCCATATAGCTTTTGAAAGGAACAACGTTACATTTCAGAGCTTATTTTGAATAGAAAGTTCTAAATGACGTAGTTAGACAAATTTAAAAAAAATGTGCATCCAGCACATAAATAATCTCAAAAACAGATAAAATCGCCATTTTTCTTGTACATAACCTCAAATATCTTAAAATATCCTGACGCGATGAGCCATTATGTGAGTATAGTGGTATTCATCAATACAATAAACCTTAAAAAAAACTAGTTTCTACTTGAACATTTGGAATTATCTCGTAGTGATTCCGACATTTTCCACTTTTGACAATTTCGAAAAAACTCACATAAAACACAAATAAAACAGACAATTCTTTAAGAGTATGAAAAGGAATTCTTTAAGAATTACGGATCCACATATCACATGAATTCTCAAAGAATATATTGGTAGGGATCCATTTGCATTAACGGAAAAGAATTCTTTAAGAATTCCAGATTGCGAATTCTTGAGGAATTCAATCTGATTACCTGTGCTATCTGGGATGCAATGTAAGTAAGTCGTTTTCTTAAAAATAGAGGATCCAGGTAAACGTAAAATTATTACATATATTAGAAAATAGGATTGAGAACGGTGCGGTGAATTATTAAGAAGCATTCATTCTATTTTTGAACGTGAATACTTTTTAATGATTCCTCGTTGATGTTCTCGATCCTTTATTTTATCTTGTGAATAATTTTCAATCATTTTTCATTTACTGATCTCATTAAAAAAAAAAAAAAAAAATCTTGACTTTGGAATAACCTTGAAAAGTAACAAGGTCAAAATAATAATATAATTATCCTGGAGAAAATCGAAGCGTACAAATGTCCAAATTCACACTTGGGTTATTTACGATTACATATATATATATATATATATATATATGAATCTATAACCTCAAAAATAAAAAGAAAAGTTTAAATTAAAAATGATTAAAACGATGTTCAAAATTCGAGTTTTGATGGAAGGGTATAATTATATTATTATTTGTATGTTCTACATACATATATATATATATATATACGATCTCTAAAAGCGTACCGGTGAAATTGTTTGAAAATTGAACGAGGACCAACCTAAATTATTTTCCCTTATGCAATAGGAATCATTTATTTAGGATAATCCCCATTTAATTTTGAACCGCAATGCGTCACCGATAGTTTTTTGGGGATTCTATATATGACGTGTAGAATATCACCCTTCAAAGCTCGAATTTTGAAAAAACGTTGCAACCCCATTTTATGTACACTTTTCACGTTTTAAAGTTCTACTTTAGAACCCCATTAATAGGCTTAAAGTGTCACTTAGGTGTGCCACAGGTGTTTACTTAATTGCGAATTCGGTCTTTTTTTTTATTTAAGCTTTTAATCCTTTAAGGATTATTTTGCTCACAATTATTCGATACAGTAAATAATATACACCATATATTGTAATATCCGCATTCAAATAAACAAACCATTATTCTTCAAAAATGTAAATATAATTTTTACTAACCGCGGATATTTGGCATTAGGGAAAAAGTTTTAGTTTCATATGGTGGCCTTCCCAGTAAACGAAAACGTATTGAAAATTAAAAATACGAATTGAAATGAATTCATTTTAAGTGAATTCATTTTCAGTCGTTTTAATGCATTTTAATTCATTTTAATTCGTTTGAATTCGTATTTTTGACTTTCAATACGTTTCCGTTTACAGGGTTTGTAATAAACTTTCATTTTCATCCATTTCAAAATTTGTTATGTGTTTGATGATAAATAAATACTTTTCATTTATTTGTATACATCTCGTAAAAAAGTAGAAAGTCCTCCGAATTACTCCAGTTTATTCGTTTGTTTACAAACGCTAATTATACATACTATAGAGGATTGGATTCTTCCACAATAATATATAATCGTATCGTTTGTTTATGTTTACAATCTTCGAGTAAGGTGCGTGGTTTTGTATACCGCAATCGATATTGAAATGATGCGTATATATTTTACAGAAATCGGAAATTAATTTGATTTCATGATTGAACGAATGAATGAATGAATGAATGAATTAATGAATTACTATAAAAGAATTAATCATCATTAATCAATTTCAATTCGATTGAATGAATTAAATCTTCATTCGCCAATATATTTAATTATTCCCTTTCACATTCCCTTTAATTTTGGTATATTGAGAAAACAAAAATGTATTAATGATAGTCTAAATATTACTATAATATTAAAACTGTTCGGTTGTTGTGGAATTTGTTGATAAAAAAATATGTTCTATTTTTTTTTTCTTTTTTTGGTTGTTGGTTTTCATAGCCAAAATCTTTACATTTATCTTTTCACAGTTATTTCACGTTATGTGATAAACCTGGATTTTTTGTTTGAAAGGAGCAGTTTTATGGGCTCGAAACAATATAAAAGGATTGAAATAATTCAAGAAAAATAAAATCGTTGGTGTCTATCCAATTTCTTGACGTGTGCGAATCTTTCTCTATTCCGAATGCTTTTAAATGTCCTAAAAAGAATATAACACTTCAATAAGTTTTGAATATCTATGAATCTTTAATATAAATTAGGAAGTTAGGATCAATAGATTTGAAGAGTTATAACGGATATTCAATAAAGTATTGATTGCATGTTGTTTCCTCGAATCTTTTTTAATTCCTTTTCTTTTCTTGAGAGTCAAGAAATTGGATTCAGAAAAATTCACGTATAATTCAAATTTCAATTCCTCTTGAATACCTTTTCGTTTGCTGGGTGATGGTTGCATAAACAAAACGGCGGCTCGTGCAGCGAAAAATCCTGTTTGTTTTCAGCTCATTTATTTACCGTCATTTCTCGAATACCGTTTTCTTAGGCACCATTTTTAAAAATGAATTACATAATAATCAATCAATCAATCAATCAATTAATAAATAAAAAGAATTTTAAACATCTTGATACGTTTGGTTGAAATTATTTGCAGTTTTGGGACCGATAAAAGGTTCAGAGCTTGGAAGGACTTTGACGCACGAACATTTGATGTTAAATTTTGAAAAATTTTACAAACCACCACCGATATCTCTTCAGGACTTTTTTACGAATCACATCGATATTCGTAACGTTGGTATGGTGAAGCAATATCCGTAAGTTTTATGAAAAATCGTAAACTTTGTTTGATATAACATTGAGATTTTTATGTAGTAAATTAAGAATCTATTTTACTTTTATGCGGGTGAGTCAAAAATATGCAAACACCCCAGACAGCAGACATAAAAAGGAGTTCAGAATGATCTCAGAATCTACTCTAAAAGAGGTCAGATGCGCCACTTTCTGAGGTTTTTCTGAACACGATGTCATTATGTGGTCTTTATGACCTCATGCTCAGAAAATTCTCAGAAAGTGACCTCATGCTCAGAAAATTCTCAGAAAGTGGCGCATCTGACCTCTTTTGGAGCGCATTCTGAGATCATTCTGAACTCCTTTTTATTTTGCTATCTGGGCCCCGAATAACTATCACGCATCAGGAAAAGTTTGACGAAATTTCACCGATTTTTCCGTTGTGACCGTCGACTACTTGACCTTGAACAAGATCTTGAAGAGCATAACAACGTTCAAGGCGAATATATTTGTTTAAAATTATTGGAGACATGACAAGATCATTTTTATACAAATGACATTGCCGTTGTTACAGCAATCAAGGTCATGGTCAAGGTCAAGTCCGGACCCACCATGGAAAGGCCACGTGAAATTTCCCACAAAACCTCTCCTGTGCATGTTAGATTTTTCCACAATATTCGATATCGGAAGTATTCCCAAATGTTTAATCGTTATCATATTGATTTAAACCAATATATATAATTATACAAATCTTATTAAATCATATTTCAAAAGTGGCACGGACAAAAGAGTAGGAAAGACTGATTTCATAAAAGTCTCTTTAAAACCCAGCTTATGGATTTATTGTTTTATGAACTTAAAATTTATCAAATACTGAATACAATAAAAAAAATATATATATATTGTATACATTACAAAAGAGCCTCTGAAAATCTACAGATTACAAAAACTTTTTATAATATATACAGGTAAGTCTGTAAAAATCTAATTTTGTAGAATCGAGTGTTTTTCGTTGTTTTTATAGTGCATTTATTATTTCTTTACTTCTTTTTGTTCCAAAAATAATTAATTTTGTTTATATATATAGTTACAGCAGCGCGTATAACGTAAATTTTCACGATACCGATACCGAAAACGCTGTTATCGAAGATCTCAAATTTTTCAAGAAATCCGGAGGAGGGACAATCGTCGAAAATACGACCTATGGAATAGGACGCGATATATCTGTATTGCAAAAAGTCAGTCGTGAAAGTGGCGTCCACGTGATCGCCGGAACCGGTATATAACTCTTCAATTTATTACAAATATCGAGAGGGAGGTTTAATTTAAAAAATCAGAAGTAATTACCGTTTATTAAAAACTGTAAAGTATTTTGAATTTTTCTCAATTTTAAAAAGCAGATATAAAAATGAAATTTTGGAATATCAATTTTCGTGAAATATTATATGTATCGTCGATTTATTTTGTTTTCATTTTATTTTCTCGTTTCCTCGATTTTGGTTGTCTCAATTATTTGTCAAATTAATCCGATTTATCCTACTATATTAAGAGGGTTCTAAAGTAGCGAGTTATCGACCGAGGTTTTCAACAAAAAAGTGTAAATAAAAAGTGATTGATTCTATATATTCAATAATCAATCCTCAAAAAAATATCGCTGAAATTGGTTCAAAGTTAAACGAGACATAAATTATTTTTGTTGGTGAGAGAAAATAATTTATTTTGGTTAATCCTCCTTTAATTTCGAACCAATGTCACTGATATTTTTTTGGGATTAGATATATGTGTAGAATCACCCTTCCAAAGCTCGACTTTTGAAAAAAACGTGTAAATCCTTTTTTTATTTGATATATACTTTTTCTGTTTTGAAGTTAGGTCGGTAAGAAAAGTATCAAAGCACCTTAAAATAGATTTGCTCTTGAAAATATACCTAGTTTCTCTTTAATTTGAGTATTTAATTAGGATAGATGTTGACGTATATCGACCGAGCCACGTTAGCTTCCTCTTAAAACTATTTTGAACTACTTTCACCTATTTTGTTTCAATTTTAGATAATTTTACATAATTAAATTTTTCGATAATTTTTATAAGTTGTTCCGTTTCGTTTTCGACAGTAATTTGTTTCTTTTTTGTTTTCGGCAATTCTAATCTGACATATGACTTCTTGTTACCGACAATTATCTATTTTTGTTAATTACCGTCTGTTTGGTTGATCCCAAAATATATTATCATTAAATACTTGTCATTTGTTTGTTTTCTACATATTTTGTCACAAGAATTTATAGCTTTTTAAATCACTTCCTTACAACTTAATTGTCACATCTTCTATATAGTTTATTCCTTCTGGTTTTATAGTTGTCTAAACTTTCGCTCGACTTCGACAATTTTGTTATTATTGTTATCAATTTATTCTGAAACATTATTGTCTTGGATCATTTTTTATGAATTTTTCCTATACATAATCGTGAAATTGTTTTAGTAACAATTGTCTGGTTAGAATTTTTTGTCAGTTATTGTTTACGGTTCTAAATATTTTTATTCTATTTAATTTCCTAATATCTGTTTTTTGCCTCAAGTAAAACTTGTTGAAAATTGATATCGAATAAGTACATTTTGTAGATATAGATTCTTGACGACAGACTTTCACATCATGATAGATCGAAAATGCCATTATACTTATTATAAGAAATTACGTAATTAATTAAGTAATTTTTCTCTTGATGAAAATCTGCACTCAAAATGTCATCTTGGTATGGCAGAATTTTGCACATTTTGACAATTTTGTAAGTTTAACCTAACCTACTTTTCATATTCATTTTTCTAATTTTTTTTATTGTTTCCATCGAATTTTCAAATTCGCAAGAAGTTATAATTCTTGTCTTTACATCAAATTTACTTGTATGTACGTCAAGCTACTTCGATATATGTCACTTTAAGTCCTTTTAAATAAAATGTACATTTTTTCTTGTTTTTTGTTTTTTTTAGTGATTTTTACTGTTTTTGGTAATTATCACTCCCTTTGGTGTGAAATTTCAGTCTTCCCTATTAAAAAAATAGACGTGCGAAAGGACGTGCGAAAGGACGTGCGAAAGGACGTCTGAAAGGACGTACGGAAGGACGTACGAAATTGGCCGCTGA
>JAPYZR010003286.1:0-28273 GCA_030522945.1 Trichopria nigra
CGCCGGATTCCGGTGGACCGCTGCCGGCAGTCCGGCGATCCGGTGCCGGTGGTCCGGCGGTCCGGTGCCGGCGAACCGGAGCTTGGTGGGACGGCACCCAGCTGGACCAAATTACATATGAACCTGTATCCACTGTTGTTATTATTATTATTATTATTATTATTATTATTATTATTATTATACGAGATATCAGTATTGAATAATAAAGTTGATACGAAAGTTAACGTTTTGCATTTTCATTATCTGGGTTTAATTAATAAGTTTAAAGAAATTAATCGATAAGTTTTTCCCTGGCCGTTTAATGCGGTATACCATTGAATTTGACCTCGAAGTTTATTACAAGGTCGAGGTTTTTTTTTGTAATGGGAACATTACAAACTATTTTTAATACCGTCAATTCAGAAGGTTTAATGAAGGTAAAACTACGGGGTTTTTCTATGAATAATTACTATCTAACCTTTAGCTCATGACCTTGAAAATTGACTTCAAGGTCGTTGGCCCCCGTAACCTGTAACATTTGTTCGCCCCTCAATCCTAAAAGTTTCGAAGGATAAATGAAACTGCTTCTATATGGACGATTTGTTTTACCGTTTGACCTTTATTTGACCCTTCCGAAGGTCGCAATTCTCACAAATTACAATAACTATGTACATCGTTAAAAAGAGAGGGGAAAATCCTGTATAAAGAAAAAATTAATTCATTACTCCCTTCAAATTTCTATCAAGGATGGTTGACTACATTAAATTATTGGATTATTGATATTTTACGTGAGAAAATGTTTTAAAGCAAAGAGCTCTCGATTATTCAACAATATTATAATTTATAATTATAATATTCAATAATAAAAGGTATTTCTTTTAATGGAATTTATTTTAATTTTTTTTTAACCATTCCTCATATTTCGCCATTTGTATATTCCCGTCAGTCAAGCTACTGATTGGTCGCTTCATATACCCCCTTCCTTCGCCAAATGTGCATACCTCTTCTAATTACATATACAAACACCTGTGTACATGCATATCATTTATCGTGAATATTCTTGATGACGAGTTCCCTGAACGGGAATACAGTCAGGAGGAATCGCACTTGCGTCTTGCGGGAGAGCGCGCGAGTGGCGCCATCTTTCAGGGACGACTGAACTATCGCAGCTGTCGACTTTTTTCACGTATAAAACGTACTTTCTATTTGAACATCCTGAAAAGTCGAAATAATGAACTTGAATGAATTTAAATTATTCAAATATTTCGTCTATTTTCGGATATTTTCAAAAAACACTACTATACCGCACGGACAACGTCTTCTCCTGTACGAAACGAAAGGAACAATAAAACAACATCTCTGTGTAATATGTTTTCGAGTATTCCCTCTTCTTTATCGTGTCATAATGTACAAAGTTCGCCGCTAACAATAAATTATTATTACACCGTATTTTTATTCATTTCTTTTTTTTCATATTTTTCGCTACGTAATTACAATTATTTTGGCACGCGCCTTGTCGTGTCGTACCCGCTTTTACAAACGTGTATATGTATATATATATACTTTGCACTCTTCTCTTTTTCTTTTCATTCAATTAATTTACCTAATTGCATTTGTGCACTTTGCGCAATAAAACTTGCTAATTATCCTAATTGATAAAAATAAATTTCGAGTCTCGAACGGCTCAGGGTCATTTCGAATGCAACACCTGCGTTCTTGGCTCAGTCCATTAATAGATTATCGACTTCACATTCGTGAACCGCGATAGTTTAAAAAAAAAAAAAATAAAACAACAAAAAAACATAAACAAAAAGTTTCCATTGCGCCTGTGTTCGCAATATTTCGAAATAAACGTAATAACAAACGATCCGATTCGAATCGACAGCTTGATGACCGTAACGATAGACGAGTTAAAATCCAGCACAGGCTTTTAAATACTTTCCAAAATTAGACTAGAGAATCGATCTTCCGAATTTCCCGAGTGCATATCACGCGCGGGTCGCCATTCATTATGGTGCGCTATATTTATAAAATACATTTACATTTTACATTTACAATTTACATAAAACGTATTTACAATTCACCTAATAAACTTTTTAACTTTTAATAAGGCGGTGGTTGGTGATACGAGTGTTGCGGAGGTTGGTTGATGTTACGTTGCAGGTGAGCCACCAGTTGAGGTGTCGACTGCTGCTGCTGCTGCTGCTGCTGCTGAACCACCTGCTGCTGCTGCACCTGCTGCTGCTGCTGCTGTTGTTGGTGCATGTTCATATTCACCATCATTTGCTGCCTCATGCGCTGTTGGGTTAGCGACAGCTAAAAAATAACGTTCATTACAACCAACCTTTCTTTTGTCGCTCACTCTCGAAAGAAAAGGAAATCGTATTGCCGGTACAAATGCGATTATACGAATCTCGCTATTTCGTTTAGAAATCATGCGTGACGTACTTGTTGCTGCATATGTTGGTTTGGTTGAAGGCCAACGTTCCCTCCGCCAACTCCTCCAACGCCCACTACCGGCTTACCACCAGTTTGTCGATACGGTGGGGCTGGTTGATTCGGAACTCCGCCACCCATAGGACCCATTGCATTCATTGTTACATTCGGTGCCTACAAATTATTCCGTTTATCTTTATTTTGTTAAAAGATCTCTCTCTCTCTCTCTCTCTCTCTCTCTCTCTCTCTCTCTCTCTCTCTCTCTCTCTCTCTCTCTCTCTCTCTCTATGTTATGACAAAGATAGAATTAAAATTTAAAAAATTAAAAATAATTACGAAAGTTATAGAGAATAAAAAAATAATAAATTTTATCGAATCGAATCTTCGAAAGGAAAAATAGAATATATACATGTGTAAACATAATTAACCAATTAAGGGGGGGGGGGGGTCTACAGTAGAACAGTTACCGACCTAACCTCGAAAAAAGAAAAGTGTACATTAATGTATATATTAATGTTGAAAAGTTATATGTTATTGTTGAAAAGTTCGGTCAGTAACTGTTCTACTTTAGAATAGAGGTTCCCTTACCCTACAGTAGAACAATTATCTAAATATGTAATAGTTTTCTAAATAAATATCATATGAATAAAACAAATCACATACAGATTATGCGAAATAAATTATTTCCGTTGCAAATGACGGAAAACAATTTATTTCGGATGGTCCTTTCAATTTTCGACAAATTTCACCTGTACTTGTTTCAGAGATTGTGAACGTTATGTAGTATTACCCTTCGAGAGCCGACATTTTGAAAAATCATTTTTAATTTTCAATTTTCTTTTTTTTTTTTTTTTTTTTTGAGGTTAGGTCAGTAACTGTTCTACTTTAGAACTCCCAATTTTTCCCGTCACTAATATATAATATAATTCTAACGTCGAATTTAACGTACTTTCCGATTCTAACCTTAAAATATTTCAAGTATAATATAATTTTTCAAATAATTCAAATGTACAACGATTTAAACGACAGTGGAGAACTGCGATAAAAATCGTCCGACTTAAATAAATGGAATAAACTAATATCGAAACCGAAACGCATCGTTACCTGGATATAAGGCGTCAACGCTGTCCCCGGTTGCATTCGCTGTTGCGGCATGTATTCCTGGTTCCTTTGCGCCCCCATCATTTGCTGCTGATTTTGGAACATCATGTTCTGTTGCTGCTGTTGCTGCGCCAGCAAACCTTGCTGCTGCTGCTGCTGTTGAAGGAGTTGCTGCTGCTGAACTTGCTGGGACGGCTGCTGCTGCTGCTGCTGCTGCTGCGGCAACATTTGTTGACCTCCGTATCCCGCGTAATTTTGATTCATACCTGTTGAACGTGCGTAACGTGTATCGTTGCTTTTTTTTTTTTTTTTTTGCTATCTGTTACGTAACTCACCCTGCTGCATACTTCCGTACAAGGCCTGCTGCTGAGTTTGCTGTTGGGTTTGTTGCTGCTGTTGCGCGAATAACGTCTGCTGCGGGTTGATGCCGGGGGTGCCGTGCTGGGCCCGCAACTGTTGCCTGATAAATTGCTGCTGCCTCTGCATCCCCTGAAAAGCTTGGGCGCTACTGACCGGCTGAATCGTGGCTTGTTGCGAGCCCATGAACTGATTCGAGGGAAGGCGCATCCGCAGCATGTTCGACAGTGCCTGCTTCGACTGGTTCATACCGGGCCTTTCGTACCGCGGATTTCCGACCGCCGTCGGCGGTATTTGCTGATTGTACGCGTACGGCTGGCCGGCCTTGTGCCCCTGCTGATTCGAGTACCACTGTTGCTGTTGCTGCTGCTGTTGGTGTGGCTGCTGCTGCTGCTGCTGCTGCTGATTCGGGAACATCCCTTGCTGTTGAGGCACTTGAGGTTGCTGCGCACCGTAAGGAATCTGCTGCATCTGCGCGGGTCCCTGCTGCTTCAGCATGTAACCACTCTGCATTTGCT
Organism: Trichopria nigra; assembly: GCA_030522945.1. NCBI lineage: Eukaryota > Metazoa > Arthropoda > Insecta > Hymenoptera > Diapriidae > Trichopria > Trichopria nigra. The sequence continues at coordinate 4,392 of JAPYZR010003286.1, forward strand.
GGGGAACCTGCGCGGTGGGGGTCGGCGCCTTGACCTTGCGATGCCTTCGTTGCTTCATGCTCTTACCCTTGCCGAGACCTCCGACGCCGACGCTATTGCACGAGCCCATTCTGCCGGGCGAGTCGATACTCATCGGCGTATCGGCTTTACCCGGATCCGCGTCCTTCTTGTCCGGTTCGAGGTCCTCGGGTGGAAGTGGCGGTGGCTGCAGGTAGTGCGAGGGCGGCTTCAGCTGGCTGTGCGTGTGGTACCGAAGTAGCTTCTGAGCATTCTGGTAGGTCAGTGGCTTTCGCTCGATTCGCAGGGCACGGAACCACGCCCACGATAAGGGCGCCGGATTCTTGCAACCTTCCAACAGTTCCCAAGCGGAAACTCGTTGCGTATTACTTACTTGGAGCCCCTTTAAAAAAAAAAGTACATGTTTCGATAAGAATTAAAATTTTTTTTTTTGTCAACGCGTTAAATATTACCGTCGCCGAGTGTCGCTCGTTAATACGTCAAATCTACAATACCTGTTTTTTGTCGATGCAATCGAAACCGGAGATCTTGTTCCCCCTCGTGTCCGTCAAAGAACCGATAGGTTCGCAAGCGATTACCTCCGTCGTCTGTTTCTGCGGCGGAAGTAATTGCCTCACGTATTGAATGCTTTGAGAGTCCCTGTCGCCCAGTTCCTTCTTCAGTTTCTTCATTAGATTCTGATAATGCTTCTTGTTCTCGTCTTTCTCGGTTTGCGAGTCCGACACGAGAGTGGAATGTATGAGGGTCGCCAGCATGTCGATCACCGTCGTAAACAGCTCCGAGTTATTATTCAGGTCGATCACTTCGTAAGCGACTAATTGCACGAACAGTATAGCCCAATCCGTCGTGACGGAGATGTTCCTTTGAATGGTGTCGAAGACTCCGCCGACCAGACTGAATCGTAGTTGCAGCGCGTCCAGCAGTATCGCTCTCGTCCTGGGATCTTCCGCGCCGATGTTCACCTCCTCTTTGCTGGTGTTCAGGAACTGAGAAAGCTGCGAATGCAAGGAAGTCAGGAGGCCTTCCCTCTGATCTTCCTGGCCTTTCAAGCAGGTCAGCACCAACGACAAGAACGGCTGATGGTTGAACAGGGACGGCGACTTGAATCTGCTCAGTTCTCTGTTGGCCGTTTTCGACCAATTGCTCGACTCCAAGACTTGACCGGCCACTTTAAGTACGCGCCCCTGGACCGCGTTCGGCAGTTTCGACACTAGAGGCGCCACCAGCCAAATCGAGTCGGACTTTTTGAGGTGCTTACTGGGTGCCGACGAAGCGCTGTTCAGCTGAAAAACGTCGATGGCTGCTTTCGCCACCGTGTCCAGCCACTGCGACAGGTCGCTGGACGAGGGCGAAAACTGCTTGTACATCAACTGCAGATCCAGCCACGACATCCTGAAACTCCACAACTCCAAGTTCTCCAAGCAGTTGGTGATGTGTACCTTTTGGTCGAAAATCGCGTCCTGCGGCGTATCCGGATAGCAGACCATGTGCAGCAATCGCTGTGCTTGCCTCGACGTCAACATGCTGTCCAGAAGGTGATCCGGATGGCACAACTCTTCCGGATTTTGCAGGCACCTCTCCAGTACCCATTCTTGGCTGCAAATCTGGCGAAGCACGTGCTGCGCAAAGTCCGACAGTCCTTTGACGCTCTCGGTCGCCAGGCTGCCGTTGCCGCCGGACGACGATGACAGTCCCAGCTCGAGACCCAGATCGTCGCCACCGCCGAGAATGTCGCTCGTACCCAGGATGTGGCTGATGGACAGCTCGCCCGGACCTCCGCCTACTACCGCGCTGCTCGCGCTGCCCACTCCGCTCGCACCTACGCCCATGCTGACGCTGCCAGGTCCGCTTTTGCCAATGTGCAACATGGACATTTCCGACTTCTTCTGCGACTGTTTGCCGGCGGTCGCGTCGCCCACCACGAGTATAGCCTTCAGAATCGCGAGTACCGGGCCAACCCGAATGTTATTGTGCGCGGCTGCCAAGAGATGTCGATCGCAGCTTAACTTTATGCTGTAACCGCGCGCGTTGCCGTTCGGTAACGGATGCGGACTCGTGCTCACCGAATATAAAGCGGGCTGCGGCGTCTCGACCGTCTTAAACAGTCGCAACAACAGGTGACACGTCAAGCGACCGCCGGCCTCGGCATCGGTGTCCGCGTCGCCTCTGCCCTCGGTGCAGGCTTTGACTAGCGACGGTAGCGCGATGTGCAGCACGAAATTTTCCAACGAGAAACAGTGCCTTGCTGTTGACAAAACGAAAAGAATCGCCTTCAATTGGAATCTTTGCTTTCGTGAAAATATGCTCAGAGATTAATATAATAACAACTGAAAAGTCGGCGTGACTCACCGATGAGAATGGAGGTGAAGACGGCCAACGAATTGTGAATGCTCAAGTCCTGCACGTCGACTTGATTCAGGACGTCGCTGTAATACGCCGAACTGTTCGCCGAGCAGCAGAGCGCCGTGAGAACGCCGAGCCACTCGGCGCTGAGTGAGTTGCAGCACGCCGTCAGTTCGGCGCACGTGATGGCGATGTCGTTGAGCTTGTCGTTGTCCATCTCGCTGCAGACCGCTACGATCGCGTTGCACACGAAGCTGTAACGATTGGCCGGCGTCTCGTTCAGTTGCCTCGCCCACTGCGGCTCGATCCTACCGCCCCGCCGCGGATTGTTAAAGACGTCCACCATGAATTGCGAATTGTACACGTGACTCGACGAGGTCGGCTGCACGGTGCAATAGTACGCCGAGCGTATCTTCGGGTAGGCGTTGTTGAAAGCCTCGACGCCGTGGGGCTTCGTCCTTAGAAGCGAGCAGTTGGAGTAGAGGTCGTAGAGGTGCGCGAGGACGCAGCGCTCCGCGGAACTGCAGTCGCTCGGATTCGATACGTGGCTGACGACCTTGCACAGTAAACTGAATACCGTCGTCGTCTGTTCCGGTGAAACTAAACGAACATCGCATTACGTCAACATTGATATTAAGTCAATTCGCCCATTCGCAAATTTGCATCATTAACGTTAACAACATCGATATTAAGTTACCCCCGTTCACGCGGGATGTATTACTTACGCAATAAGCAACAGTGATATCTTCTAAGCGATCCTACTATGTACAAGCTTAAATTAGTAGTGTAATTTCGCACCAGCTGACTCTTCCTCGCGTCGAGTTGGACCTCCACGTCCGGCAGTTCCTTTAAAATTTGAATACATATGTCGATCAGTCCGTAAATGTTTAAAGACAGATCCATTAGGTCGAAGAGGAATGCCACGTGCTCCGGTACCGGCAAATACGACGAGCCGGTCACGAACGTACTGAGCATGTCTACGACCTGTTGAGCGCACTGCCAGGTGACGACGTGTTGATCGAAGTAGCTCAAGTTCTGGAACTTGTGCGTCACGGCTTCGAAATTGAATTCGCTCCTCGAGTGCTTCTTGACCTTGCCGCCTTCCGCCACGTCGATGCTGAACTTTTTACTGAAGAGCTTGCAGACCTCCTTGGTGATTTTCTTAACCGCGTGCCTGGCCTCGTCGCGCACTCTACCCACGCCGTAAAGAAGAACGTGTCGCTGATTGCACTCGTGTTGGCTGAAGGTCTCGTCTTGCGGGAGCGGGAAGTGCGTCGTGTAAAGGAGATGCCTGTTCGGGCTGGAAGGAGTCTTGGAGTCTAGGCCGTCGTGGCCGCCGTGCCCGAGCTCGTCCTTCGGACTGTCCGGGGCGTCCATGCTGTTCTGCTGGTCCTCCTTGATGTGCTGCAGCAATTTGTCCAGGTCGTCGTCGATCTTGCTGTCGTCGTAATCCATCGCACGGCCGTGATCTTCCAGTTTCGCCGGCTTCATGTCGATGCCGGAAAAGAGGCTGTCTTCGTCGACTTCCCGGTTGCTCGGCGTGTTCGGCTTACTGGCCGCCGTTCCCTGAATGAGATCACCCCGCGATATCAGAGTGCACATGTAAGCGTCGTGCGAGAAAACTTCGTGCCTGATCAATTCCGAGAAGAGGTGCACCAGATTCGTGAATTGCGTCTTGGACTGGGGCGACGACCTGTCGATCACCGGCGCGTCAACGTCGAGGAACTTCATGAGGAGAGGCTGGAAGATCGGAAACGGCGACGGGGCTCCGTTGCTGCAGACGCTTTCCTTGTCGTCGGCGTCGTTGCTCTCACCTAACGCTTCGTTCTGCCGCTTCTCCAAGAGTTTCGCGACAGCCATCGCCCGATGTTCGCCCCACCTTTCCGCGCTGACCGCCCATTGGCACAAAATTTCAACTACGGCCGAATCTTGCTGCGGATTGTACTCGGCCTTGGTACCCGCGCTGCTGTTACCCTTAACGGCGGGACCGGAAGCGCTGTTCGCAGCGGTGGCGGCACTCGGAACCGTGGCCACCGGCGGGACGGCTGCGCTCGGACCTTTCGGCGATTCGGTAAAGATCTTTGCGTATAAGGTGTCCAAAGAATTGAACTGATCCATCGTGTCGAAGCTGTGCCGATCGAGGACGTCCAAGGTAGCCAGAATTTTCGTCGTTGTCAAGCCGGCGCTGATCTGCTCCAATTTGTCGCAAGACCATCGATTTTCGGCAGCTTTCGAGCGCTGCCGAATGCGTTCTTGGACTGTCTTCAACTTTCTCGTCTTAGTGTCGAAGCTGCTGGTGGGTGGACTCGGCAGAGAGGCTGGAGGACAAGGAAGGTAATCGAGGGGCGAACCGGTCAGAACCGACGACGAGGATTTCCCTTCGCCGGCGTTGCTCCACACCAGTGCCGTTGGACATTCCAGCGTAATTACCTGCACAATTAAATTATTTTTTTAGCAAAGACGCGTCATTTCTCGAATAGGTGGCTGAATAATAATCGTAACGCTGAAAGTCTTACTTGAACTATCGTACATAAGGCGTATAAAATATCTCGATGATGAGGACACGAAAGGTAAGCGTTCAACGCTGTGAACGACGGATTGACGGCGGTACCGGATTGATTAGCGCTTTCTTTGCCGTTGGTCTCCGTCTTCCTGTCTGGCGGCGCCATTGACGGACTTTGCGGATTGAACAAAAGTCCCACGTTGTTACACATGTGGGATATCTTGAGACAGCTGAAATGGGCGAGCCTCCGTGACAATAATTCCGATTGCACGAATTCCTCCATATATTGCAACGCCAGCAGGAGCAACAGTTTCAGGATGCCGTCGTCGCTATTGGCCGATCGCACTTTGTCCAACAGCTCCAAGATCCATTGCAGGATTTCTTGCCTGTCCAGCAAACCTTCCTCGAACATGTACTTTACCAGTTGCGTGCAATATTGCCACTGCTTCAACGCCAACTTTTGCTCCTCGTTCATGACTGCACTGGACACCGTCGCCGGCGCGTTGACGTTCGGCGAAGGTGGACGATTGTTCGGCACGCCGTTGCTCGGGGCACCGACGACGTTGCCGTTATTGTTCATCCCGTTAGATGACGTGTTGGGGGTGTTGCTTCCGCTATTGCCCGAGTTCGAATTAACCGACGGCTGACCCGAGTGATAATAATCTTGGAGCTTAGATAACTGGTCTTTTAAAAACTTTATCAGCGTTCCTGTCCATTCTAAACAATTTAAACCAATGACCTAGCTAGGTAAACATTATTTTCAACGACTGACTAATGAATTAATAATGATGAAATGAAAGATTCGAGAGAGAGAGAGAGAGAGAGAGAGAAGAAAAAAAGAGAGAGAGGAAACATTACAAAGGTAAGCATTCTTACCAGTGGTCGGATCCGGTAACTGCCTTTTTTTGATTTTGGCTTCGGATACAGCGATGGTGTAGGCGGAACTCAATTTGATGAACCACGCCGCCCTTAGCATTGGAACTTGGTATTCGCAGAGCATCATGAATATCTCTTCCTTCTTATTGAAATTCGGCGCTTTCTTCGCCAGTGCCATCAGGGGTTTGCATCCGGACAAATCCTTGAACCAAGCTTCGAGGCCGTTCTTCGTGCGCGCCGTGACGGGCCAAAAATTATCTTTGAGATTGATCTGCTGACGCTTACGGCCCGTGTCCGGCATCGTCGCCAGTTCCTCCTTCTTGGCCAGAATTGAGTTGAAATAGGCCCCGACCTTGGCGGCGGTCACGGGACAGTTTCGTGCAGTGCCGTACTCGTCCGACAGTTGCGGCATCGTCGCGAAGCCGTGCTTGACGTTCACCGAGGTGAGCTCGTCCTCCTTCTGCTTAGGCTCCTGCGGATAAACGTCCGGCGGGCCGAGCCTCGGCCTCTTTAATGGCCGATTCTCGTACAGTGTTACCATCATGTTGCAAATTCAAGATGGATATCCGTTCAGCTGGAGGGTCCACGAACTCTGGATGTTGGGAGTGAGAACCCTCGCAACATCACCTCACGAGAATTCCGCCCAGGATTATCATTTCGATGATGCATTCGGTGAAGCGTCCCGCTGTTTCGCGAAATGCGTTTGATACGTGCACGATAGCGAAGAAGTCATCGTTTCAATAGCTCAATGACCGAGTTACGAGACGCGAACGATTTACGCTGATGCGTTGGCATGATCGTGGTGATGCATTGGCATTTCAAAGTTTGCGTTCGCAGTACTGTGAATTTTCCCTTCTGTACGGCTTTCGAAAAATTAGTCTGGAAAGTTTTTTTTTTTTTTTTTGTTAGTCAGGCCGCTAATTATGCTCTAAACGACGCTTTTGAGCCATGAACCTTCAATCTATCTGGTATATCCTTGTCGTTTACTATATTTTAAGATACAATGTTTTTTGTAATGTAGATATACTTCGATTCTCGATATCTCTGCAAGTCCGAATGTTTGGCCAGGTATCATTAGTGTATTACTGTAGTACTTCTGGTGTATTCTATTTATTCTATTTTATTCTATTTTCTTCGAAATCATCTGTCTTTTTCCAAAACCAACTGCAAATGATAAAATAAATCTTGTTACACTTATTTGTCTCGATATAGAGAATGTAATTATTTACTACGTAATATCAATTTTGTTTACTACTACTACTACTACTATTACTACTTCTACTACTTCTACTACTTCTACTTCTACTACTACTATTAATAATAATAGTAATAATAACAATAATAATACATAAGTAAAAAAAACTTAAATAATAGTATTGATTAACTGTAAACGATAAATTTTTTAATCATACAAATATTATTGGACATACACACAACTAATATTTAAGGCAGCAACTGAGGGCACTTTTGATAATTGTAAATATTATTAAGTTGGGCTTTAAATCTGCACTATTTACATTTAAAGGTACATAATAAACAAAAGTTGTTTCTCTAAACTTTCAATTGTTGTATGTATACATTGTGTTGATAAACCATCTGATACCAAGAACGCTTGCAAGGTTTCTTAACGACGTTTTTAATTTTACAATTTTTGTTTTCGAGAGTACTAATACTCTCAGCAATTAATTTACATTCGTCCAAAAAAATATTGCCAATTAAAATGGTCTCGAATCTTAAATTTTCAAGCATGTAGTGGGTTCGGGATGAGAAATTGAATAAGTGAGTCACCAAAATGGCATCCGGAATGAGAATTATTTTGAAAATTTCAAAAAATCTAAAAATACTTTCTAAAAAAATTCTACTCTATTGTTTTATAAATCGTAAACATTTTTTCATCACTGCAATTTTTCACAAAAGTTGATAGTTTTCGAGAAAAAGATCTCATTTTCGTTGAACTTAGTGACCTTAAGAATGTTAAAATTCATGAAAAAGGTTAAATAATAAGTTAAGAATTTGTCTTGTACAAATAGGACAATTGAAATCCTAAGTGTTCGACAGGTGTTAAAGATTCTTTCTGATCGATAATCGACACTCCATTAACAACATTACGTTTCTAATATTATTATTACTATTATGTAATTATTACATTAATATTTTATTAAAATTGTACACTTCTATTCAATTATCTATAATCCTGATAGAGTTGATTGATACTCAAATGTATATAAAATATATTTTATCAAATAAATGCCAACCATTTAATCACTCAATGCTCGAATACGATGAAAAACTGTTATAAAATTCTAGCAATGACCGTGATAAAATCTTAACGAAACAATTTAATGGAAATGGTAATGCGGATCAGAAATTTACTGCGAATCTCGACAGAATCTCATCAGACTCCTATTATTACGAGTGCTTCACAGTTTTTCCTCTCGTTTCTGCCGAGTTTTTCAATAATCCTTTTTTAATTGTTTCTGGGAAGAATTTCGCGAAACGGGACATTGTCCTTCCAAGTGGCAATCGGAGCTATTTTTATAAAAACACAAAAACACAAAAAATTAGCTGCCTCGAAGATTTACTTTTTACAAGCAGCTCCGTATTCGTGTACAAATATTTACTCGAACTTGTCGTGCCGAGACTTTTAATCGGTAGCTGTCAAATTTACGCCTAACCTAGGCGTCCGACGGTACATAACCTGCACGAATGGAGAACCAGCGCCTTTCAACCGCGCTAGACCGGATATCTCGTTTCCCGCAATGGTACCGATAGATCCAAATATGAACATTCGCCTGCTTTTTCAATCGACTCGAAAGCACATTCCGCCAACTTTTCTTTAATCACTCCCACACTCGTCCGTAATATATCTTGTAAAGTTGCATGAAAAATTGCGAAAAGGTCGATTCCAGGCACTGCCAGCAGTCGAAATTCGCGGCCCGAGTTCATCAGGAACGCGCATTTATATACCGTCGAATTCCGACGTTGGATGTTTTATGCAACGCATTATAATATGTCTATATAACGGAGCTCAAAGTTTCGTCGCGGATATTGTGCCGTTACATTTTCCCACAGACAGACGTCGAGGTTATGGCTGTCAAGGAGCGCGCACGCACACATGCATACACATATATACGCGAATGCACACACGCACACGCGCGCGTAACGTACATACATATATATATGCATGCATATACGGTATGCGAGTAGTATAGGCCTTTTAAAATATATACCCAGCGGACATCAACGAAAAAAATGTAAATATTCCAAGGAATGGTAAATTAAAAGCTCGAGGAAAAGTACCGAGCGCGGAGAACTAGAGCACGATAAGTTGAGCTCTCCGTGTTTATGCCCCGGGTTTCGGAATGCTATTTTTCCCCCGACGAATTTCGTATACTATACGTACGGGCCGCGCGAGCGATCGTTTCGAAAACCTGTTTTTGGTCGTTGACACACGTGGCCAATGGCGTCAACAAGAAGGATTTCGCGTTCTCTCTCTCTCTCTCTCTCTCTCTCTCTCTCTCTCTCTCTCTTTCTCGGTATATATACTCTATGTACACCACCCACCGATTCGCAAAGATTATTGCACTCGGCCGCCACTCGGAACGACGGATTATATAGAGGGAATATGTAGTATTCCGCACCACAAGAAAAAAAGATCCTCTCCCGCGGCACGGCGAACCTTTAAGCTTTACGGTGTCATATATATATACATTGTACTATAGTACATACACACATTAAACGGACAAGTTTCGCTGTGTATAGTACGTGCATACGCGCGTATATAGTTTATGTAGAATCGGGGGAGGCCTGCGCGATGGAATCAGAGGATCAGAGCCGTCCTACTACTACAATACGCTCGAGCACTTTCGGAGGATTCGCAGTCACAGGAATCCCAAACAACAGAAGTGACTGGAAAGTGTGTATGTGTATAGTTGTGTGCCATATTGTTGCGTGCATTTATGCAACAATATATGTATAGTATTTGCTGCACACGGACCCACGTACGCGTATACGTACACTGGGCGTCATTGAGTGTGCGCATCACACAGCTATGCCTCGCGTATACCCACACCAAGGTCGAGAGAATTGCAAGACGGAACTTCCTACAAGTACCGCAAGAGAGCGGGAGGCTGATGCGCCATCTGTATGCTGAATATTTCAAAACACCTCTAAATATGTCACATATATGCACGTATGCGATGCACATGCTTGCAGGCCTTGCAGGTTTGTCAACAATAACATGGCAGGTCATGTGCAATTACTATACTTGACTTGACAGTCTTATTGGCACGCCAGTCCTCGCACGAGTAAGGGAGTAAGGAACCCTCCCGTGGTAGAACGTTCACGAAGGGTCCAGCATATCTGTACATATATATGTAAATATAACGAGGCTATACTTCGAAGGGCGTAACAATTAAGTATATGACATTTAGTGAAGACTAGAAATAGTGGACACTCAGAAAATAAACCTTCGAGTTGTCTTGGACATTTTAACTTATATACGTGAAACAATATTCATCGATTATTAAATCGAGAAAACGAAGCAAATATAATGTAAGTTTTGAACAGATTCTTTATTTTTTAAGTAATAAATTAGAATTCTTTGCGTAAAGTGTAACGAATTGAATTTGTCACGTTATTACATCGCTCTTATTTAAACGTGAGCAAATTACAATTTGCCCTTGACCTGTGGACGGACGTATCTTTAAAAATGTCCGAATTAATATCTAATCAGTTCAAGATCCTGCGACTGTGTTCTGTACACGATCGATGGGCGTTTAACTTCATATGTATTTCCTAACAAATGATAATGACCGGTTTTTTCTACATGGATTATATTGCAAGAAGATTTGGGATATTTTCTAAGTGGCTGTAGCATATATTTAAGAAGACATGGAGAATCAAAGTTACGACGAAAATATAATTAAAAATCAGTTCTTTCAAGAACTGCAGCGACGCCACGAGTCTATTTTAGACAAAGTCATTGAAAATCGCTGGATAATTTGCGTACCTCGCAGTGATCGTTTTGAAGCTAGTCTTAGTGATAAGTTATCGGAAGAAGAATACTGCAGTCACATTCTTGTTCCATCGGATGATGAAAAATCTGGTAAGTTTTTAATGTTATGTCGAATTTCTCTGATTAATTTCAAAAGTACGTCGTGCCAATAATCTAATATTATGTATGTTAAATATTGATTTTCAGATAGGGTTTTTAAGACACTTACAGGCAATGAAGTACAAGTATCCAATCGTACTTTACTTATTAAGCACGATAACATAACTGGGAGGCCAATACAGATCCACTTTGAAGAAATTTTTTACAATGATAATTTACAAAAATATCAAGTATGGTAAGGTTCAATTTATTCTTGATTTTTAAGCAGTAAAAAAAAAAAAAAAGAAAGATAAAAAAAATGTCGTAAAATAAAGGAATTTTTAAAATCAATCTTATTTTCTAATTTTAATTTTTAAGTTTTTTAATTTTTATTTTTTATATATTTATAACTGTTGAAACAATTATAGTAAATAAAATAACTTTGTATCATCTGCGAATAACAATGAAAACGTCATTAGCATAAAAATATTAATTATATCGTTTTGTATTTTTATTATGAAAAGTGCAATTGATATAATTTTCTTACTGTAATTTTGTTCTGCAACTAATTTCACTTCTCAATTGCCTACAGGTGTGTGGATGATTGGCTGATTGAAGGAAAAACCGGTAAAAACAAAGACGATGAAGAACCTCATCTTACAAATAGTAGTGAGCTTTCCATGGATCGCCTATGGGCTCGGATAGGCGATGAATGTGTTTATAAAGAGTTGGAAAAATTAATGAAAGACTTTAGAAAAGTTAACGTTGACTTGCATACAAAGCCGATAAAAGAGCTAAAAATTTTGGTCAACAATTTGTACATAAAAAGTCTGCACATTTTGTTTAAAAAGGATACGCAGTTGGAAGAAATGTCTGATAAAAATGAAAATTTTCTTCACAGTATTTTAACGGCCATCGAAAGTTACGTTCTGCATGCTTTAAGAAATACGCTGCAGCAAGCTGTGACTTATCAAACAGCACAGGAAGATGCTAAATTGAACAAAATTATTAATAATCTGAAAGAAGTGCAATTGCATGATTTGGGTATCAAAGAAGAACTTCATCACAATATTTTACGAGCGAAAGCGAAACTCGGTCGATTGAACGATTACTCGACAGTGATGGGGAAAATAGGATGTATGAAACGTGCCATACATTTAGTTTCGCAAGATGATCATATACTTTCGGCCGACGAGCTTTTACCTATACTTATATTTCTAGTCATAAGGTCTAGTCTAAGAAATTGGATCGCACAAGTGACCTTATTAAAGTATTTTCGCTTTTTTACCGTTTCTACAGAGAAAACTGCTTGTGATCAGACGGCATTTTTAATAACCTCGCTAGAAGCAGCTGTAGAGCACATCAAATCAGAAAGTCTTTCGGCAGACTCTCACTTCATGCATTTGGACATAGTTTCCAATGGATCAAAAGAAAGCAAGTCTGAGCCGAATTCTCTTGATTTGTTCTTTGAATCCATAAAGTATGGTAATGTTAAACGTGTAAAAAGTATGTTACAAGAAGAACAAACTCCAAAAGAAAACACCCCGTTATTAAAAAATCAAGCCTGTCACCCTCTGTGTTCGTGTACATTGTGCAGGGCTGCCTGGGATAATGATTCCCAATCACGTTCTACAAAGAGTAGTGGTACATCATTGATATTTTCAAAAAATGCCCTAGGATATGGGCCTCTTCACATAGCTTGTTTCTATGGACAAGACGACATAATCCAGATACTTTTAAACCATGGGGGCAACATTGATGACGCTGCAGATGTGGGTGGTTATACACCGCTTCACTGTGCTGTTTCAAGAGATCAATTAAGTTCTGCGTTTTTACTTGTGCTACATAACGTCGATTGTGGAATTGTCGACACGCAAGGTAACACTGCTTTACATATAGCCACTGAGCGTGGCCACGAAGACTGCGTCAGAATTCTGCTTCATTTCGTACCTAACGTTAACGGGATGAATTTATATGGAGACACTCCTTTGCACATAGCATCAAAGTGGGGCTACATCGGCATTATTGAACTACTGTTAATGTATGGAGCTAATCCTCGAATAAAAAACAGAAGAGAACAAACTCCTCTCGCCTTAGCTCACAGCAGCCACATAACGGACCTCTTAAACGATACTCTGTCTACTCCTAGACCTTCACTTTCATGTCAGTCTGTCAAGAGTGATGAGACCTCTGTCTCAAGCAGTTTAAGCGATGGGAGCTACCCGTTTTTGTATAGCGAGGGGTCGACCAAGGTCGATCAGTTGATGGACGCCATTGTCAAGAATGATATTCGCTTAGTGTCATATTATTTGGGACTTGACGGTCCTCATGAGCAGTCGATGTCGCACAATCAGCAGGTTAAATTATGTCATCCTTTGTGCAATTGCCAAGCTTGCGCTCTTCACATTCAGAGACCCGAAGAAAGTCCAAGACAGTTCGCTCTAAATAAAAGAAAGAAAAAAGATGTAATTACTGTCAACGCTACAAACTGCAAAGGTCTAACTGGATTACATATGGCTTGTGCCGTGGGACACACCGAGATTGTCCAACTTCTGTTAGATGCAGGAGCCGATGTTTGCTTACCGGGTTACCTAGACGGACGCACACCTTTACACGTAGCATGCTTGCACAACCATCCGCTAATCGTGGACATGCTTCTGAATTGCGGTACCTGCCGTGCCGATGTCAAAGATCATGCCTACGACACTCCACTCAGTTTAGCTGTCGCAGCAAACAATTCAAAAGTAATAGAGGTACTGTCGAGGCATGGAGTAAGTTCAATGCCTGTAAATAATAAATGCCTTAAAAATAGTAATGGAACAAATGAAATTAATGAAACACAATGATATTATGTTCTAAGTTATTACATTGCACACAAAATGTGCTCGAAAGTTTATATTTTAATAATTAATAAATAACTTTTCTACCGAAATTGAAGCATTTGTAATTTTAAATTAACAACACCCCGCTCGATAATGAACAATACAATTTCGAGTTAAAAATGATAAATTTATGCAACCATTTTTCATTACCCTCAACAGCTTCTGAATTATATATTAATACTACTTTTAGCATAAATTCTTTAAAAAAAAAAAAAAAAAAAAAAAAAAAAAAAAAAAAAAAAAAAAAAATGACGTTTTGGGTATCATAAAAATACATAGATTTCAATTAATTAAATAAAATATATGTACTTATATTATCTCATATTTACAACGTTTCGTACAGATTTTCATTAAAAAAGTTACGTTACAGCAGATTATCATCTTGTGCAGAGGAAAATAGTTTGAGCGCAATGGATCTTTGCAAACGTTATTCGCCCTGGTCGGTCAAGCATCAGCGACGTCTGGCGTGAAAGATAGAACTACAAAGTCGTTGATTGGAGTAAATGTATGTAATGTACATATATACCGCGCACACACACATATAAACAAATCAACGACTTTGTAGTTCCATCTATCACGCAGACGTCGCTGATGCTTGACCGACCACGGCGAATACATTTTAGAAAACTCTACAAAATAAAAATCCAAATCGGTGACCACGAGCAAATTGCTCAACATGTGTACCGTTCACGAATAAGGAATATTCTACAATGAGTCTCATTCAGTCTTCGCTTTAACGTAATCGAAACGTAATTCGGATCCAAGTACATTTAAATGTTATACGTTTAATTTTTATAAACGCAGAAGATTTAATGTAACTTTTGGTTTTCTTAAACATATAAGAATTTTTAACGAAACAGATAATATACATCGAGTACATATAACACTGTTCCACATTAATAGGACTTCATAATCGTATATATGAAATGATCTGGTTAAAATTTGGTAAAGATTGTTTCAAATTTGCTGTACAACACCAGTAAATCTTTGCATTCTTTAAAGCTAAGACTGACCCAATATTTTCGCCGTAGAAACCTCAAAAACACTCATTGTAAATTCCATGTACATGATTAACTATGTAAATATCACAAATATTCACGCAGTCGATGTGACCAATTTATTTTTACAACGGATAAATCGTCTCCCTTGCGACTCATTTTCTCAGTCTCTCTTTCAGTCAATTATTCTACAGCACTTCCTTCAACTTGTGGGTGGTACAGACCAGACGTAATTTACTGGGATTTTTCTCTTCTCTTGTCTATTTCGTGGACCTCGAAATCTCGGCTTATTTGGACTCCAGTCTACGGTAGAATCTCGAGGTTTCTTCCATGCAGCCGCACAAGATTCCATGCTCTGCATTATCGTATTGGCACCTTCTTCTTCACTTTTGTCCAACTTATACTCGTAATCGAAATCATAATAAACACTTAACGTAGGCTCTACACGGAATGTTTGCATGGCACACCACGAATGTGTCAATAGTCGGGGAAACCTTGAAAGCCAGTACTGCGTGAATTCGTGAGGTATTTCACCCAGGCTCTGCTGTGCTTCTACTGTCAATTCTCGGTAGTGATGTTTCTGTAAATAAGATAAAGGTCAAATTGTTATAATTATTATCTTCATGATTATTATCATTATTAATATTACTAAATGTTATATGTCGTTAAATATTATATTTCATGGCTATTTGTAAATTTGTTACTTCATTCATTCATCACATCAAACCTCAAGGGTCTGGTCTCAAAGTGACATGTCTGCAATGACTGATTAAATTCCGGAAGTGTTATCGTTGGTTTTACAAATGCTACTTTCAGAAGTTTTGAATGCTTTTGCTCTACTGATTTACTACTCCAAACACTTATTGAGGATTGTACCCTGAAAATCAGGTCTTTGAAGAAAATATTTCATTAATTCTCTTATTAAATTCTCTTAAGCTTTAGAATGTTATTATCAATAACATTGTTGAAAAGAAAGAGAATTAGTCCTCAACGTTGGTACGAATTATATCCATTTTTTTTTTTTTTTACTTCAGTTACTTCAAACCTAAAATACAATATTTAGTATGTCCCTTGAAGATAATGATAAAGTTACGAAAATATTTAGAAGATGAAAAGAAATTCAAATGTCGCCAACATTTTCTATGTATATCTATAATAATTTTATTTTTAATGAAAAAGAATTGAAGTACTGAATGATAAATTTTTCATTATCACCATTTGAAACTCGAAAATAATGTAAAATATTATTCTTCTTTAAGTAGTTCAGTCGTCCTTTACCTAACTTAAGTAAAAAGGACTTAATCCTTTACTTACTTAAGAAAAGTGAGCAAAGCATTGACAAGTATTCACGTTCAAGACAAAACGAATTCTTTTTAATATTTCCTCATTGTCTTCATTTCTATCTATTTTTGAACATTTTGTTTGTTGGGTGACTCGAGTAAACGACCATGTAGGAACATAAATAACATTACACAAGTGATAAATTTGACAATTTTAAATTTGCGCGTTGCATAAAAAGTATCTTAAATACATAGACAAATATTTTCTTTCAATTCTTATCACAATTATTACTGAAAAAATTACCTTTCTAGCAAGGTTGGCATTGAGAGGGGGGGGGGGGGGTGCAAAATGAAATATTTTATAATCGAAAATAATTAGTTTTCAAACCTCCATATTATTATATATCGTAATGTTCTACAGGTACCCCCGGTAAAAAATAATCCATATAAATTAAACAAAAATCGAACAATTATATGTAACTTTTATTTTCGTAATAAAAAAAAATTTCTTTATTTTATTTATTTATTTTTATTGTTACATAAGTTAGATAAAACTTTTCTCTGAAAGCTGAGAAATTTTACTTTGTATTTCTAGAATGTGCAATACGCAATATAATAATTATGTTGACTAATTTAAAGTAACTAAACATTTTTTCGTAAGTTTTAAACAAATTTTCAATTTTGGTTTTTCAAAATTATACATTACGTGTGATCACTAAATGAGCAAGAATTTTTGTCGTCGTATACAATGCTTATCTTATAATGACAAAACCAAATTTCTGAAGAAATGTTTAGACAGATTTCTATCAGGAATTGACATTACAACGCGCAGACTCCGTTTTAATAATAACGTAGAAATAACAGGTACCTTTTAAGAATATTAAAAATTTTCAATCAAGTTTCTTTCCAATTTCTTTATTATAACTTTAAAAAATAAGGCACAATTATTACTGTAAGCCGAATGAAATGTATCTTTTAATGTTACAAAAATTTGATCAAATTTTAATAAGTACTTAGTAAACAGACAACTTGAAAAATGCCATTATACCTAAATTCTTCAGTCTTTGTTTGCCATTGTCTTTCTTGCAAATGATGTACCATGTTCTTCGGCCTTCTCGCAAACTTCATTATGCTTCTCCTCTATATTATTTTTTTGTACAGCTCTGACTTTCTTTATAGTCTTAAGCCAGAGATTTGAATTTAAGTAAATATAGTCCTGCTAGATTTATTTATCAAAAATTACAGTACAGAATAGAGTTGTCAATAATCTGAACTTGTGCTTTACTAAGATGATTTCTAAGATGAATTGCTTGACAGTCTTAAGACGAACTTTTTGGCATCTTCAGTTCAATCTTCTCAGTTTTTTTTATTAGTAATAAATAATTTATTTTATAAAAGTATAAACAATACAAACAAATATTCCCATTCTTGATCTATCATAATAAAATCTTTAATAATATAAAAACAATTCAGTTTAACTGCGATCAGTCATAAATAGTCATAATTTGCAGTGATTAATGTATACAGAATTAAAATTCCATAGTTAAAAATAATTTAAAACGTTGTTGCGTCAGCATATATCATAGCGTTCTTTCCATCCCCGATAAATTCTACAGATAACTCTGTATCATCCAATTCATTTTCGAGAAGTCGCCCTTCAACATTACTTTTAGGACGTCCAAAAAGCCTGGATAGTGCAGAATCCGAATTTCTCAACATTGGGTAATCTGTACTGTCTACACCAAAATGAAGCGATATAGAATCCACTTGAGACTTTTTCGTCGGTGTCGAATTTTTATAAGCAATGTACTCGTCAGTTTCCAATTTCGCTCTCGTAGGTTTAGAGTACAATTTAAGGAAAAGAGAGCTTCCAACAACGGATACCGAACTAAGTGCCATTGCAGCAGATGCCATCCATGGTTGCAACTGAAATCCAAATGGAGTAAAAACTCCAGCAGCAATAGGTATACCTAATATATTGTATAAACTAGCAAAGATAAAGTTTTTTCTGATACGATTCACCGTTTTTTTAGAAAGATCCAAACAGCCGATAACATCTAATAAGTCATTTTTCATTAATACAACATCGGCAGCTTCAACGGCAATATCTGTCCCAGAGGCAATTGCCATACCTACATCGGCTTGGGCTAGTGCAGGACTATCATTGACACCATCACCAATCATTGCTACATGAATACCTCGCTCTTGCAAGCGCTGAATTTTAGCCACCTTGTGTGACGGAAGAACTTCTGCGAAGACTTGAGTTATACCAACTTGCTTGGCAATAGCTGTAGCAGTTTTTCTGTTATCTCCTGTCATTAAAATAACACGTAATCCCATTTTTTTAAGCGTGTATATTGCAAGATGCGCTTCAGGTTTTACAGAATCGGAAACGCCAATTAGAGCGATTAAAGTCCCAGAAATAGCTACTAACACAGCAGTATGACCTAAATTTTCTTCATCAATCATCTTCATATCGACATCTGGTGGAATTTCCACAGCATTTCTTCTCATCCATTCTCTGTTGCCAATGCAGACATTGTAGACAATGTTATTCTCATCGTTTCCCTGTATTCCCAGATCTTTCGCAAGAGAATCAGACAAAGGCGAGTTTTGTTGATTCATTGGGTCTTTATATTGCGAAGAAATTTCAATAGGTACACCATTCAATTTAGAAGTGCATCCAGAAGTATTCTCCAGATTATGAACATAATCGACAATTTTCTTAGATTTATTAATAGCATTTATAGTAGAAGCAAGATGAGAGACTCTACACTTTATTCCACATCCAGCAACTGCTTGAAAGTGTGTTATGGATCCTCGTAAATCAGTCTCCATAACTTCTTTAACATATCGTACAATAGCAGATGCTATGGGATGTTCACTATTAACCTGTGCTGTACCTATTATTGCTAAAAATTTAGCCATGGAGCAAGCTTTTTCATTGACAAACATTCCTACTTTTGTCACCATTGGTTTACCGACTGTCAAGGTTCCAGTTTTATCGAATACGATGCATTTCACTTTATGGGCATTTTCTAAGGCTTCCGATCCTTTTATCAAGATTCCATTCAATGCACCTACTCCAGTGCCAACCATGACGGCAGTGGGTGTTGCAAGCCCCAACGCACACGGACAGGCAATTGCCAAAACTGAAAGAGCACATCGAAAGGCATATTGAAAAATATATTCATCCTTATTGTTACCATGCGATCCATGATTATCTTGGTTCATATAAAAGTCACCATTCCTCATATAACCTATAATAATCCATGCAAATAATGTCATAACTGACACAGTAATAACGAAAGGAATAAAATAACCAGCAATTCTGTCAGCTAAGTATTGTATAGGAGCCTTACTCATTTGAGCTTCTTCTACTAAACGAACAATTTGAGCCAAAGTCGTTTGATCACCAGTATGAGTCGCTTTAATCAACAATGGTCCGTTTGTATTTATTGAACCACCGATCACAATGGATCCAATGCTTTTTGGTACTGGCATACTCTCACCCGTTATCAAGCTTTCATCACAAGCTGACTGACCAGAAAGTACCTTGCCATCAGCAGGAATATGAGCTCCTTGCACAACTTTTAAAATATCTCCACGTTGAAGTAGGTCAACGCTAATTACTTTTTCTGATAAAATTTCATTGTTTGCACCCAATGTTACCAACACAGCATCAGTGGCTTTTAGAGACAGCAATTTGGCTAATGCTTCCGATGTTTTCCCTTTTGCTATATGCTCCAACCATCTTCCCAGACTTATAAAAACTAACAGCATAGGAGGCGTATCAAAAAACGTTTGGGGGCTGGCTCGTTCGTGCATTACCATGGCTACAATAAGCACAATTACAGAATAAAAATAAGATATCGATGATGTCATAGAAACAAGAACATCCATATTTGTCGTTTTATGCTTTAAAGCCTGATATGCGTTAAAGTAAAAATGCCAACCACCAAAAATCTGAACTGGTGTCGATAATGAAAACAGAATTAAGTTCTCTAAAGATAGTCCGGGTAAAATACTATACACGCTTTCAGGATCATCATGATTCATCGTAAACATGAAGTACGACATCACGAACATACTAGGCACTCCAAATATTAGAGAAATTAAAAATGCTGTTCTCCATTTTTTAATTTCTTGGTTTTGATCCAAGTATTCTCGTTTTTCCTGTTCTTTATTCGAAATTATCTTAGCATTGAAACCTAAGTTGTTAATGCACTCTACTATATCTCTGTATCCTGTTAATTCTGCATCGAATTTAAATCTGCCACGTTGCGTCGCTAATGATACTGATGCAGCTTTTATGCCTGGGATGTTTTTGACAGCTGATTCTATTTTATTGACACAAGCGGCACAAGTCATTCCTGAAATATGAACACCGGTTTCTTCGAAATTGGATTCAGAATCGTCCACCAAAGTGGACGGAAACCCCAAGTCCGATACACTGGTAACTATATCAATAGGTCTGATTTTATCTTTGTCGAATTTAACCTCAGCTTCTGCGGATAATATTGACACTAAAATACTCTCCACACCGTACAATTTTTTGCAATGCTTTTCAATAGCAGTAATAGACGATGCACTATTAACACCTTGAATTTGAAACATACACTTGGAAAGAGATTTATTTTTACTCACACCGTTCACCAATTTATTAATTGACGTTTTACTTTCCTCCAGAGTGCTGTCAGTATTATTCGTCGACACCATCTTCGCCTTTATATCTTTAACGAATGCATCGAATCCCATGTCTTCTACATACGTTGCTATTTCTTCGGCTGTCACCAGGGAATGACTGTAGAGTACTATGGCTTCTTTATCTTTTAAACTAACACTGACTTCTGCGATTCCTTTTTTCGTCAACAATGTGTCCGTAATTGTATTCACGCACGACATACACGTCATTCCGTCAATGTCGATGTTGCACAAACATAAAGACTGATCGATCAATGAACTATTGAAATTATCAGGATCGGCAATCCTAGCTTCGTTCGCTTCAAATCCCATGGTGTTGATAATTCTCATTATTTCATTGACGTTGATTTCGTTGCGCTTGTAAATGAAGTAACCTGCTTTATTCTTCAAGTTTACTCGTACTTTGACTATCGCCTGTTTTCGTGCAAATGCCTCTTCGATCTTCGACACACATGACTGACAACTCATTCCTTTGATACCGAGTCTCACCCATGACACGTTCGCGGAATTGTTGACTAAAGGACTTGGCCGTTGACTGATCGTTTCTTCTATTTCGGCGATTGTCGTATTCATTTCATTCGCGCACTGTTCGTCCATCCACCGTTGGGCATCGCCGTCCCCTTCGTTCTTCGGCGAGTCGTACTTATTGTGCCCACTTTCCATCTCGTTATGTGACATGTAGTATTACTCTCGACTATCCGCCGTCAACTTTCTTAAATGGGTCTGTAATTTGAGCGCTTCTTATCTGTTGAAAAAAACTAACGGCAGAATTTACTCATGTTCGCGTTATCAATTTTCGAAGTTAAAGACTAATAAACGCGATAGGCATAATCAGCCGCGCGTATATACAATAAGGTAATACGAATCGCACCTATATGCCTATATCAGTGTACTTATGTAAGGTTAGTTTGACAAAGCAGACTGTCTCTTTTCAACGGGTTCAACCTCCATTGGCTGCCATCTTGTTCTAGGCGCAGGCCTGACGTCAGTCCCGTCAAGTCCAACCAAGCAGCGAGTGGCGAAACAAAAGCACTTGCAATCTCTCGAATGAAAGTAGAGTACATACACACACGCACACGCGCGCACACACGCATATTGCGCGCACGTCAAGGAGAGTGTATATATACATAACACGAGTCGCGCAGTTATTTGAAAAAAAAAAGTGGTTTTTAACGGGGTCGTGAATAAAATCTCTGTCGATATGGGAACTTTCATTTTTCACGTCATTTATTGCGAACGTTAAGAACGGGGGGCGATGATTAGACTATATTGACGATAGATTTATACGTCAATTTACTGAAAAATGCATTTATGAGAAGTACCAACTGCATAAAACAGAAAAATGTATAAAATGTTTCAAAAAAAAAAAAGTATTAACATTCTGTTATCATATTGTACATTATATTGATTAAATACACGCATGGGTAACGACCAAGCAAGTGCAATAACCATCTTATCTATACTAATTATTTTCGATTTGACATACACATATATAGTTTCCGATCCAGATGTAAAATGGTAATATGTAATATAAAAATCGAAGATGGATTTAAATGGATTCAGAATTTAATTTGAAGGATTTATTATTCTTCGATCGAAATAAATAAATGAAATGCATTCGAATGCATTGTCTGTGTGCATTTTTCAATTTTAAAAATTTCCCATTTTGCTTATATATATCCAAGCGTATAATATCTGTCATTTATATAACTGAATTGAAATGCATTCATATTTCAGATGAATTGTTTTTCGCTTTGAAAACATTCCAAGTGGTCGAAAAATAGGGATTGAAAAAAAATAGGTATTGAAAAATGACGAAGCGAATGAATTTTTATTCATTATTTTCAATTGCTGCTATATAGTGGTATGAATATATAATCTGAGAAAGATAATGAGATGCCTAATTAGGTCCCATATATATAGATTTCTTAACAACAAATTCTTAATCTCGTGTAATTGGGTAACACAATTCTGAATTTAGATAAATGAAGATAAGTCAACTTGGATCCGGTCAATTGACAAAAATAAAAAGTTTCATTTTCACATTATGCTTACGAGTGTTTTGTATAATTATGATAATTATATTATATTATATTATGATAATTATTATACAGATAGAAAGTAAATAAAGAACATTAGTCTGAATTTTATTAACGTAACGTTACAACATTTTTCATTTTATATGTTCTTTTTTCTTTTTTTTTACTTTTGTTCTGTCGATTTTTATTAATTTCTCGTATTTTCACGGATATTTAAAACATATTTTTACTTGTAATTATTGATCTCATGATCAGAAAAAGAAATGGAGTAATAAATGAAGAATAGCCTATTTCTTTCTCTTAAGAACTGAAAGTAATTGGACCTATTCCTCCATTTTATTGCTTAGATTTAACAAGTTCGAAATTGAGTCTTGGCATCCTCGAAAAGCGGTTATGAAATAATTTTAATCGTGATCAGTGTCGTTCATAGCAACACGTGCACCTATATAAAGTGAACGGACATACATTTTCTAATTTTTTTTTGTTTTGTAATCGTAAACGTGAAACATTTGACCCATTTTATGTGAAATGGACTGAAAATTCTCGTCGTCTCAACCGCCATTTTGGTAATTAGACAATTAAATAAATCTACATAGTAGTGTGACCGACTACTTTAGTAGGAATATCGGGTGCGTGTTTATATATGGTGCATTTTAAATCGATAGAAACGCGTATCGACCAACAAAATTTATGAAAAACGAAAGAAAATTAGGTCGAAAAATCGTGATATTTTTTTACATATTTTTTTCAAAAAATTTCATTGCAATTTTAAGAAAAAATTTCTCAACGTCATTTGAAAAAGAAAATCTGCAAATGGAAACATTTTCTTTTTCATTTGTATTTCATTTTTCGTTTTTTATTTCATTTTTTCCTTTTTTATTTCATTTTTTCCTTTTTTTTTCTCTCCACATTTAATGAACGCCAAAAGCCGAGTAAAGTTTCAATGTACTTAATGATAAATTATGCGATAATATTTTTGAAAAAAATGTTATAAGATCATATTCAGTGCAGTGCCCGACCAGTTCGCTTCGTCGAATTACGTTCGAGTATTAAATTTCGTATACAAATTAAAATGTTTTTTTTTTTTTTTTTTTTTTTTTTTTTTTTTTTTTTTTTTTTTTTTTTTTTTTTTTTTTTTTTTCTT
>JAPYZR010003287.1:0-38498 GCA_030522945.1 Trichopria nigra
AAAAAAAAAAAAAAAAAAAAAAAAAAAAAAAAAAAAAAAAAAAAAAAAAAAAAAAAAAAAAAAAAAAAAAAAAAAAAAAAAAAAAAAAAAAATTAAGAATACGTGCTCATTTATTGCGAATTTAAAAATTTGTTTCAAAAATTCATTTTTCAGTT
The DNA here is from genome assembly GCA_030522945.1 of Trichopria nigra. Classification (NCBI taxonomy): domain Eukaryota; kingdom Metazoa; phylum Arthropoda; class Insecta; order Hymenoptera; family Diapriidae; genus Trichopria; species Trichopria nigra. The sequence goes on from JAPYZR010003287.1 coordinate 156, forward strand.
TAAAAATTTCATATAGTATATATAAAATTAAAAAAAAAATCAATAATAATTTATTTTTCATCTAATAACAATAAAATAAATTCCATGTCAAATGAATAAACCAAGATACAATGAAAATTATTTAAAAATTAGAAAATATTTCTTCAATAAACAACCTTTTTCGTATTCGCATCAAGCTGCATTAATACATTAAACACCCGCAGTAACCCCTCGCAGAACCTTGATAGATGACCCGCATTCTGCTTTCGTCGAAGGAAATCTTAATCCCCCATAGACTTATTATTAAAAATCTACGCAGGGTGAGGTGATTATGACTTGCGAGGGGTCGAGACCAAATCGTTATATATATATATATATATATATATATACCCATACGACCCAGACACGTCCAACTGACCCCATTTTATCGACGAAAAACTGATTAATATAACACATGCTCATTAAATTCAATGAAAATGTGAACTAAATATTTTCTATCTATGTTCATTTGTTGGTTGAAACATTTTTCCCAATTATTGAAAGCTCGAATATAATCATGGGTTATTAATATAATTAATTCATAAATGAATTTAATTTATTGTATCTTTATATACGTTTTAAAGAAGTATATATCTTTAAAAATCAGAAATTCTATCAGATTGAAAGAAATTACAGCGATATGTATACATACACATATATGACTCCAAAATTTCGGAGTTGTATATAAAAACACCCTCGTAAACAATCGAAAATGAATAAAAATGAGTTTCGACGTTTTTTAATAAACGATATTTTGTCCATTTAAAATCCAATAATAATTTATCTAAAATATAGTGTATTTGCATTTCAATTCAATTTTCTTAAATAAAAAATATAACATAAAAATGAGAAATTGAAGACATATTTTTAAATGTAAACAGCGTGTACATTCAAATACACTTGAATATAAACGTATATAATAATAAATCTTTAAAATTGGGGGGGGGGGGGGGGGGGGAGAAAAAGAAAAAGTAAATATAGCATAGAAATGCATTAAATGCTGAATCAAGTTAAATCCACTTTCGATTTCTGGTTGTGTATATATATATATAAACGAATGTTTCGCATGTATTCCTTATACAATCTCCATATAATAGAAAATATCGGAGTAAATCTTATTATTATCGAGTTATATTAGCTTTAATAAGCCAAAAAACAAACTTATTATATTCTTAAATTATACGAAACTATATGAACGTAATACGTACTTGGAAATTCAAAGAACCTTCGGAAATGCATAATTATTACGCTATCTCTTTTCTCTATTGAAATGTTTACGATATGGACGCGATGTCAAAAAAAAACACACATACACACACACTACTCACGCGCACACACACGTGTCGTATGCGCAGCATTCAATTAAAGGCCCCTCGACGTAATTTTGAAATTACGAGGCGTCGTTCTTTATTTATTAATTGTTTCAGGAATGAATTTCATATCACGAGAGAACTGGGCTATATCGGGTGAAGTAATATGATAAGAATTCGTTGCCTATATATAGATAATTATATAGGGAAATTAAATCCTAAAGATTCTGCCTCTTTTTTATTTATGTTCGAACCAAAACAAACCAAACCTATAAATATATATATATATATATATATATGTATGATATAATTTCTTGATTCATTTTACTCATTTCTTCTCGACAAATCTTCACTATATTACATCACCTGATAGCCTTCGAAATTCCTATAATGAGGAATATCAGACAAGTATGTCTGAAAGTGTTTTTTCGAGTGTCGTTCAAATGTATATGCGCGAAAGTGAAGACCGCGACTCCGCGACTACCGCGACGCGCGATAGCAAGATGGCTGCCGTTTATGCCGTGGTAAGATCAGCTGTTATCGTTCGTGGTGGCTCCTCCTCCTTCACAACGAGCTTGCTCGCGTTTGTACCAATCAAAGATTTTTTGGTTAATTGGTGGTGTACATGTCATAGGGCCGGGTTTTCATCGAGTTTTTGTAAAAATCTCTATCAAGTTGGAGAGCCGCAGCAATTGCTTCGTCTGGAACGTAGGCACGCGCGAGCGACTTGGGCGACGATGACGCACGCCTTTTAAAAAAAGAGAGAGCTCGGTCAGATGACCGCAACAACGATTTGGCGACTTTACTCAGTAATCGCGTTCACGCGTACGTCATTCTGACAGGTGGTGCAAGAATGTCGCACAATAGATAGGGTTTCCCCTCCGCCTGTTTGTGGAGATCGATTGGAAAGTTTGTGGGTACGTACTACGAGTTTCGGCTGTGATGAGCGACTCTGAACAGCAGCAGCTGCACGTGCCTTACCGAGAGTACCAGAGCCAGAGTAGCACAAACCCTGTAGCAGTTGTTGAGGCAGATGCCTTGGTTGATTTGTCGTCGGACTCGTCGGTGACCCCCATCATAGGGGTCCTACCGGTCAACGGAGAGCCTGCAGCACTTCTACCGGAGGTGGAATTTGTCCCAAATACCTGTAGCGATCCACCTATAGCCATTGATTCCTCAGGTACTGACCGGGAGAGTCAGCCGCTCCTCGGTCGGCTGGAGCTCGACATTACGTGTAACAGATTTGCTGGTATGATTTTAGATGAAGGAATATATTCATTTTTGAGATTAATCGTTTGGTTTTGTCTTCTCCTAGATGATCCACAATTTTCTGAACTTGTGTGGCAAGCCGAATGTGCAATAGACAATGGAATCTACCCTGTACGAATTTATCAAGGTTCCAGTGGAAGTTATTTCGTCAAAAATCTGTCAGAGGTAAAAATAATGCATAATACATGCAATATTTTTATTATATATTAGAAACAACTATACTAGTTTCGACAATTGCTATTGCATAGTTTGCCAAATGTTTTTGTTTGTTTTATTTATAAATGTGAGTAAATAAGCATATATTTGTGATACATCATTATTTATTACTGAAACAGTCATTCAGATGTTTTTCACTTGTCATATATGCTTAGAATGACTAAGAAGTTTTTACAAATACATTAAGTCAATAATATGTATTTATTTTTAATATATTACTTACAATATTTATTATAAGCTATGAAGTCTTGAAGGCCTTCAAATAAGAAAAAATAGGAACCCATTGAGCATTTAAAAATTCTTTAAAACGGGTGGCTTAATAGTCACTGCAAAAAATCATATAATGACTTGCATGAACACCAATAAATAATTTTTAAGGTATATCCATTATTTTATGTAGTTTCTCAAGTTGGATTGTCCTTGATTGAGAGCCACAGCATACATGCAATTCTATTTGTATGGTTTTAAAGAATTCATCTAGTATATTATTTAATATGTTGCATAATAAAATGTATCTAAATGATTTTGGAAAATCCAACTTTATTTTATTATTTTTTATTTTCAAATGAAATATTTTAAAATTTTGTGATCTATAATAATTTACATACTTTAAAACTACACAGTAAGTTTTGAAATGATCTTATTTATCAATATACCCTTATGGAAATGTACACCAAAAAATATTGTTCGGGGTCCGAAATGACACCCAAGTCGGTGTAAACACTAAAAAAATGGGTGTAAACACTAAAAAAAATTTCGGACACCGAACATATTTTTTTCTGTGAGGGTACATTCAAATTCATTATATTGAAATTCATTATATATATTGTCTAACATTTAAAATTTTAGCTGTATATTTAACATTAATTTTCATTCTTATTAAACATGTATCGAGTTTGACATTTAGAAGTATTGATTTTTAATGTTGCAGAAGATAATTGCAGTTTTTAAACCTAAAGACGAAGAACCTTATGGCCGTCTCAACCCAAAGTGGACAAAATGGATGCACAAACTATGTTGTCCTTGCTGCTTTGGCAGAAGCTGCTTGATTCCTAACCAGGGTTACCTCAGTGAAGCAGGAGCGAGTTTAGTCGATCGAAAGCTAGGCCTAGGTGTTGTTCCTAATACAAGGGTCGTGAAACTCGTTAGTGAAACATTCAATTATGTCCGAATCGATAGAGAAAAGGCCCGTATGAAACAAGTTATTATGGATCAGTTTCCTGCAGTAGCTTCCCACTTCAATCGCATCGGATTACCACCGAAGATCGGCTCGTTTCAGGTATTCGTTGATGGTTACAAAGATGCAGATTACTGGCTGCGACGTTGGGAAAACGAACCACCTCCATCACACCTCGCCAGCGATTTTCAACTCCTTTTTGAACGTCTAGTAATTTTGGACTATATTATTAGGAATACAGATAGAGGTATGTATAAAAAATATTATCGCCCAACAGTGTGATTATATTTTAATAAATTATAGGTCATGATAATTGGTTAATTAAATACAACGCTGGATCTACGAAAAACGGTATGGAAAATGGCGAGATAAACATTGCAGCGATAGACAATGGTCTAGCATTTCCATTTAAACATCCTGATTCGTGGCGAGCGTATCCTTATCATTGGGCTTGGCTCAGTCAAGCCAAACAACCTTTTAGTGAAGTAACTCGCGATCTTGTCTTACCGCAACTCTCTGACCAGAATTTTATTCAAGATCTGTGCGACGACCTGCATCAATTATTTAAGGTAAATATATAGAAAGGAATAAAACGGAAATATTAATGTTTTCGATACCTCCAAATTCGATGGGCGGTTTACATTTTTATTTCGTACATTAAATTAATCCACTTTATTGCAGCAAGATAAAGGATTTGATCAACACAACTTTGATAGACAAATGAGTGTAATGCGGGGTCAAATACTAAATCTTCAGCAGGCGCTGAAAGATGGCAAAAGTCCTGTACAGCTCGTTCAAATGCCAGCCGTCATTGTTGAAAAGTATAAAGTTCAAACACGTTTTCATCATAATACTTACTCATGATGCAGTTATGTTACAACAGGCTTATCGCTGATTTGTGTTCTAGGGCCAAAGGAAATGGAACACCAAAGCTGTTTTCGTTTTCAGACACGTTTACTCAGCGCTTCCAAAATAAGAGTCCATTCTTTTCGTGGTGTTGATCGACCTAACGCGGAGTGTCTATCAAGTGCCCGAATCAGTATCGTGCGGTGACGGTGGACCTGTTGACCGTAAAAACGAACGTTTTTCTTCGATCGAAAACCCTAGTCCTCCGACTTTTCACTCTCCGATGTACTCTATCGCGGTCGCCACAGCGTCCACATTGTTTATATAACATTAGTGAATCCATCATTTACAAATGAACATTTTAATTGGGATATAAATATTATTCGTATATAAATATATTGTATACAGTAAATATATTCACGTTAAAATGAGTCTTCTTAATGAGCTTAATTTAAGGGTTACATTTTAAGCACGGTCTCGAGCGTTGCGGAACCTGTTTTTGCATATTGTGTGCCAGTGAAAGTAAATATTACACAAATAATATTTTTGAAACAAAAAGAGAATTTCAATTAGTAGTTTTTATTCATTTATGCATCCTATGTTGGTTTTATGTTTTGCGTCTGCTTTTAAAGATCCACGTACAAAGTTTTCTATTACAAATCAACAAGTCGCGTCGTTTTTATATAAAATGTTAAAAAGTTGATTTTAATAGAAAGTCTGCTTTTAAGAAATAACAAATTATTTCTTAAAACCATAAATTAATTAACATATGACATTTATTTATTTATACTAATTGTTACATTGCAGTATGTAAAGTAATAAAATAGAAAATTTTGCATGTTGTATTGCATTTTATACTGCACTACACTGTGCGTTGGCGTTGGATCATATGCGATTATAAAAAAAGTTTGATAACTATTTTGTTAATCATTTGTTTCAATGCATGATATGTCAAGTTCGTCATTCCATGTTCGCAATTTGCGAATGACCGTTTTAACCTTTGAAAATATTTTTTTAAGTTTTAAGTTTTGAAAAATTATCAGCATCAAGCAGTGTTTAATCAGCCGTATTTGACATGGAGATCGTGGAAACGTGTCATAGTAACGCCTTTAAACCATGCGTACCGTGTCCCACAGCCGAGGTATCTTGAATGGCAGCCAGTTTGAATTATGTATTCCTTACATGGCCGCGTGTGACTCATACAAAGTGTCGATTACTTACTCTTCCCTTTACACGGATTTATCCGCAAGCAATTCATTGGGATTCATATTATATTTCAATCTAGTAAAGCGATACAGCAATGACGAAATAAAAGATCGTTCTTGTATCGCTCCATATACCTTTCTAAATTCAATTTTTCGACATAGCATTGGCTGCATTAAATATTAATATATGTAAAAATAATTAATTATTGAGAATATTATATATGTACGATAATTTAAAATTCAGAAATGTTAAACGAGTTGTACAAAAAAAAAAAAAAAAAAAAAAAAAAAAAAAAAAAAAAAAAAAAAAAAAAAAAAAAAAAAAAAAAAAAATATTTTTTTCTTTGTTAATTTAAATCAATTATTTTTTTTTTTTTTTTTTTTCGTCATCAATTTTAAATTCTTTTTTTTTTTAATTGAAGTTTGCATCACCTACTTTTACAGTTTACCGTAAAATTATTTGAATATCACTTCTTTAAAAAGTAGAACGACTGATATGAACGTTAAACGACACAAAATAGATAAATGCGTAATTATCAGTACTTAATTTGTTAATGAAAGTCAATAGATCAAAATAGTGAGTTGAACAATTATGTCATCTTGTGTAAGATTTAAAAATCAAGGAATATTTTTAAAAATTGACAAAATATTCATTTGTAAATTCCTGACAATGACTATTTAAAAACGCGTTTTGTGTTTGTAAAAAACTGAGTTAGAAAAGTCGATTTATTATATAATGACGAATATTTATTAAAATTCATTTATTTTTAAATGTAAGAAAATGTAAAATTTTACGCTTCGATTTGGACACATGCGTTATAAATTCGAGTTATATTATTTCTTTTAATCGTTCTGCTTCCATATAAATATTCCATATAGATAAATATTTTTACCCGACAAACGAGGCGGGGATATGATATTGAACACAAACGCATGACACACATTCGACTAGATAAAAACGTAGTCATTATCTCATAATCATATTATATAGAATATAAATTATTTCAACATCATCGCTATAGTCTACTTTGTAGAAAAGCATATTTTTTCCATATTTTGGAGTCAAACTCCAGTTTGACATCTTAATTCGCTAGAAAGTTTTTCTTGCAAATTTAAATAATCTAAATATTTTATGAATTAATATTATACGTTTTTTATATAGTGTTGTGATTTTCTTGAAAGTAAATTCCGGATTGTAATCTAGAGTAAATTGTGATTGAAATCAATAAATGTTGATAAAAATTAGCGAAAGAAACCGTATTTACGTTATACTGAAATTAAAACAAACAAAATTTTATATGCAAATGAAAGCAAGTAATTAAGTAATTTAAATACTTTGTGTATCGCAAAGATACTACTGCTTTGGCGAATTTATTAAAAGTTTTCAAAAATAAGAGCTTTATCTTAAAATATAGCTTAACGATAATTCGGAGTCCATCGACGCTTAAGGCGTCCGAACAAGAGATTTTTCTCAAAACAAATCTCAGATTTTGAAAAAATACATCAGATTAAATTTTTAATTCGTGAGTTTTTATATATATATTTTTTAAAGAATATTAAGCAAAACACAACACAAGATTGATTTTAAAAAATTTAAAAAAAAAATTATTTTTTTATCATTCATCGAGCTAGAAAATGAAATTACATAACAAATGTTAAAATAATTTATTTTTATTAATTAAAGTAAAATCGGATTACACATATATATAAACGGATACTCATATTATTAATATTTTTCAATAATTCAATTTCAGTGCTCGAGACGATATGTCCAGCCTCCACGGATCGAGTCTTTTGCGCCAAAGAAGGTGTACTGCGGACCCGCAGAACCTTTGGATTCACGAACAACTTATTTATCATCATATTTGATGGATGACGCTCGGCGTGCCCGACGAAAACCGATATTACCATGTAACGCGATAAAAATAGAATCTAGCAAATTCGCCAATGAAACCGCGACTAAACTGAGTTATCAACCAATAGAAGGGATTCACAAAGCCAAGCCAATTATTCCACGGCGAAGGTAATGATTTATTATTACATGCTTTCGTGAAAACTGACATTTATGTTTTTCTCTATCATAATTGCTATTTTATTAATCATTTTTTATGTTACTATAAAATGCTTTATCTGATTGTGCACCTTGAATTTTGTTTAGTTTTCCATATAGATATAAGAAGTAAAAGAACCATACACCCCTAAGGTTGTTCTTCACAGACTGATCCCTATTCAACTGAATGCTCAGAATAAAAATTCCGAAATTCTTATATATATATATATATAGCGTTTATTAAATATTTATAAATTTTAAGTTTTTTTTTTAATATTATTTGCATTTAATAAATAACAAAGTTGTAATAATATTAATATTATTTATATATGGATAAACTGAAATGAAGGGTACTTTTTTACACTTTTTACAGTAATATCTCGAAAATTAAAAAGTACGAATCTTTAACTTTCATCCTATTACATCCTCAATACCGAATGCAGTTTTTCTGCGTTCTAACGCGTAGATAATAGTGTACGTGCATAACTGTACGATACCCTATTTGTCCCCGCGTATAACCAACTTTAACGAATTTTTTCTAGAAAATGAGTTTGGCAATCGGAGTTTAAAAAAATTCTAGCTTACAGTTCGAGGTCCAGAGAATCTCATGTGTATTTTTTATTTCTGTATGCTGTAATTCAATTCTGTGAAGAATTACAGAATTACTACCTTAAGCAATTCATTACATAATACTGATGACACGCTTCTACATATTGTGATCATAGTAAAATTCTCAAATGAAGGTCAGAAAAAAGGTAAACGAGAGATTTTCTTTCACTTCGTAGAAAATAATTTACAAGATTGTGATTTTAACAGCATGGGACTTTCATTTATTGCTTCATATATATAGACGTAACAAAAATTACCCGTAAAATTACCTAACTTTTTTGTGTAGCCGAGAATACCAGAAAATTGTTCACTGATCTTTTATTAAAAAGTGCTGAACTCTTCGTATTGTAGCGAGAAATTAAAATAAAAATGAAATAAAAAAATTATTTTAATGTTTATTAATTTATATATACATATATATATTAAAATATATAAAACTACAACAGTCGTAAAACGAAAAATTTTATTATTCATTTTTATTGAAAGTTCAGCAGTAAATTACCTTAAAAATTTTTGCAAACTATATAGAAATGTTCGGTCATTTTTACAAATATATCATTTTCCCGTGTAGTTCATTTAACTTAGTTCTCAAGAAATAAATTTAAAATGAAGTGTTTTCAATTAGTATGGGATTTTGAATATCGTCCTCGAAGAAAAGTTAATATCCTGGTAAACTCGGAACATATACGTTAAGATTTTCTATATAGTCTCTAATCCGGTAAAAATGAAAACATAATACAAATGTCAAAATTCGCGCTTAAATAATCGCGACAAAGACATGCGATTTACTAGGGGTTAAGTGCGACTTAAACATTAATAAGTGTCACTTAAGTGTGAATTTGTACGCTTATCAGAGTAAAGTTATTTAAGCGTCTCGTATCTAGACGTGATAAAATAGTGAATTTAGATCATTAAAAGTAGTAATACTAGTAGTAGTACTTTGCATTACCACCCTGTTAAAAATTCGGATTCAGTGACCTCAAAACACGTGACTGACCCATTATCTAAAATTCCGGAACCTTGTGAACTTTCTATAGTCGCCATGCATATTAGATATTAAAAATCTGACGATTTATTCACTCCAAACTTGTACTAAAATACGATTTTAGATAATAGAACGTTTCTTTTGTTTTCCGAATATCGATTCGCCATAATTGAAACGCCATCTTGAATTTCGAAATTCCGAAAGCAGATTCAAATTAAACGACCGCGAAAACCTATATACCGGGTGTCTCAGACCACCCGCCCCACCCTTTTAAAACGTATTAGGGATGGGCCTGTACAAAAAAATTGTTCAGACGAAATTTGCAGGGTTTCGAGGGATATATCTGGCGGTGACCTTGAATTTGATCTTGAACATGACCTTGAAGGTTATTTCAAGGTCAAGTTAATTTCTTTTAAATGGGAACCCATACTTTTGATCTCGGATTTGAAAAGAGCGGAAAATTTTACGTTCAAAACGATATTTATACGATATTTTCAAGCAAGGTCGAATGAAGGTAAAATTTGCAAAAATTGTTAAATTATGGATTAAGTTAGCTCGGCATTGAGGTTGGAATCAGCAAAATGTTTTGGAAGAAAGATGTCAGGGATGGAGAGAGCCACATTCTGGTACCAGTCATATCTTGATATTGAACTAGATTTTTAAGGTTATTCAACAATTTACACAAATTTCACCTTCATTAGACCTTGCCATGACCTTGTTGAAATTATCATTTAATGGTTCCTCGCGATTTCAATGTGAGAGAACACCGTGAAAAAAACCGCCATATATTTAACGTCCTACAGTACGAATATTTCAGTATTTCAAGCTCGCATTATATGAATTTTAAAATCGGAGTTCTTCGACGGATAATGAACAAATGATGTATTTGACGGATGCGAAACGTTATTTGCGATTTTATTTTTATGAGTGAAACGAAAGATGACATTAATTACGATATTAGACAAAACTGATCATGTATATTGATAATATTGAATGATCAACAATTATTAATTAATGCGACAATACGCGATCATATATATTATATATATAATATATAATATGACGAGAAACATTAACAGAAATATAGAAATTGTAAAACATTTGAAAAAAGCAAATATTGTTAATCATTACAAAAAAAAACCCAAGTTAATAACGATGGAATGAAATAAAACAACAAATAAGAAAAATAATAAATAATAGTTTCAACTCACTTACAGACCGAATATGTTCTGTGGCCCGATGGAAAACGTGACTACGGCGCGACAGGACTATCAAACGAAAACTTGCAAGAAACTAGATCCGATTATACCGTGCGGTAACATATGCACTAGCAAAGAGCCCTTGGAAGTAACAACGACCACGAATATGTCTTACATGACGCCGGAAGCCATTGAGCAAGTGCCAAATTTCCGGCCGCTGAAGATGTATGTAAAACCAGAGGTACCCATTCCGAAAGACACGACGCAGAAAATGAGCTACAAACCCTTCACATTATCCCCGAAGGAGAAATATCCTTGGGCGCAAAAGCCTGTCTACAGGTTCTAAGATTTTCGTTCTCTACTTTTTACGACTTTTCACGTGCATACACCCAGAAAAGTAAGGCACTGACAAAAACATTTTGCAAAATTTCAGTCATTATCTATGCATTTATTATTTATATGCCTGCACAACATAAATCAAACGATGACGATTTATCATACATTTTGCATTCGAAAAAGGTTTATTCGCATTCGCGAATTATTAAAATATAATAAAAAAGTATGCAGTCTATAGTAAACGAAAATGCGGATTAATAAAGCACCAAAAAATGAGATAAAAGCTGGTTAGAGCAACATTTTGTTGCCTGATATTATCCATATTATCTATAATCACGTAATTTATCTAATTGATTTAATCCCATTTTTGGCACTTTAATCTCTTTTAATCCATTTTCGTTTACAGAGAAGGCAAGAAAATGTATTTGAATATTTGTAACCGTGAATCGAGAATTTGATATACATTTAATCACATATATTTTAAAATGTTTCGAATAATTAAAAGCACTAATTATCAGTTCACCTATATATGTGCGTGGTTTTCTATAGCTTAAGACTAAGATGAATTTCTATATATAAGATTAATTAAAAATTGTCATTCGTCGATACTCTGACGTTAATTTGCGCAAGAGAAGGAAACAGCTAAAGATTCACGCCAAAATTTTTGGTTATTTTAGAGAATTTTCATATTACCGCATTTTTATGCGTTTGGTGCATTATAAAATTACATTAATTATTTGGCAGCATTGATAAATTTACTAGCACTTACAACGGTACATAAACTGCCTTCGATTTTCAGCGGTACTATATATATATACACGAGCAATATTATCAATTCCACGATACATTAAGTCTACTATCCTACACTTACTGTACAATGGTATTATAGGATGAAAATATTATATATCATCTCTCATTAAATTGAGGTGACCGAGTCTATTTTTATCTTAACGACATCTTTCACCTTATTCGCTAATTTTATTCATTATTGACGATATACTTTTCGTCACCAATATCTTTTTACGAATAAATTGTTCCTGACAAATATGCTGGCCGAAATATGGTTAGAGGTCGCGAATTAATAATGGAATCTGCATTTTTATACATTAAAAAAATATTGAACTTTACTGCGAATAATAATTATAATATACCCAGTAAACGAAAAGTGATTAAGGGTTCATTAAAGGAATTGAATAGAATTATAACTGCGCGGTAGAGAAATAACACGATTGGGTTATATGACCAATCACGACGTACCTCTATACCTACCTGTTTTAATTCCATTCAATTCCTTTATTGAAACTTGAATCCGTTTTCGTTTACTGGGTATGCTCTTATATTCGCTAAGAAGCCTGCATCTCTTAATCGCTATCATTATGCTAGCTTCAATTATATAATTAAAATAAATAAATAAATAAATAAAATTTTACAGAACGATAAAACAAACAAAATTATTTTTTCGAAATGTATTTTTTATTATTTTTCTTTTTTTTTTTTGTTATTTCGATGATGCAGAAGAATACGACTAAATGAAAATGAGGAACAATTTACTTTAAAATAAGCTTCCCAAACAGCAGAGGTGCTTAAAAGTTGGAGAGCATAAGTACACAAAGTACTCGTTTTGTAGGCGTGGATTTCTAAGCTCATTCTTTTATAAATTCACGTATAGAAGGACTCAAAGAGTACTCTTTGTATTCATTATATTTGTAATTTCCGATGACAGGGTTACTATTAACCCATTAAGTCCCCGAGATAACACATTTTTTGTTGATTTTCGAGCTTCATTATCAACAGGGAAAAAGATGAATATTGAATTCAAAGTACCATTGTCAAGTACGCTCTTTGCATTCGTGTTGTCAAAATTGCTTCTAAATTGATTAAAAATCTAAAATAGCAGATTACAAAGGATTATTAAACATTTTGAATTGTCTTTTATGAATTTTTGTTTGCACTGGAAAAGAAAGTATATAGTGGAAATGATCACTGATTTCACCTAAAGTGCGCAGTAATGTGTGATTTCTCTCGGCCATATTAGATGCTGAATTTTGAAAATTGAACCATGATCATAGCGACTTCAAAACATTCAAAAATTCGATGGGTATAAAAGTATGTGCTATACCAATGGATTTTTCATATTTATCAATATATATATATATACCGTACGTGACTATATAATGCCATTTTCCATAGGTTAGGATGATTAAAAAAAAAAAAAAAAAATCCGTTTTTAACCTCAGACTATTTTGTGTACCTTCTTTGTGCATTTTCTGGGTGTAATTACAAACCTGGTAGAAATTCTTCTAGAAATATGTATATATATATATATATATATAATGCTTACAAATACACCATTGATGCATAGACCTCCGTCCGAAAAAATGCAAGAGCTCACTACCTACTTGACGAGTTATTACGGGAGTGAAGATATCCCAAAGCAAGGGATGATTATGCCGAGACTAGCATGTTTATTCCCCTCTGACGGAAAGGAGGTTCACAGTTCAATTTATAAAGAAAGCTACATACCGTGTCCCACAGAAATGGTTGAACCCATTATTCCATGTACGAATTTGAAACCGTCAAGTGACAAAATGGAGGACAGTACTACGACTAAGGTAATAATGTTCAGAAAAACTGCACATGCGAAACTTTTATCTATCCTGCAGGATAACTCTATAGGAGTACTGTAGAGATATTCTATTTGAAAAAAAACATTAAGTGAAATGGAACCTTTAAGTTGCTGATTTCGGAGAAAAAAAAAATACGATAATGATAGGTATATCATGTAAGTTTGGAAAGGAGATGAATTAAGCAACTGAAAACATTGAAGATCATTCAAGTGCAACATTTGAATTAAAGACATAATGAAAGTTCTTTAATTTTAAAACAAATTACTAATTCTATAAGATTTATAAGGTCGCCAAGTTCAAATTTTTAGTATAAGATTAAAAAAAAAAAAAAAAAAACGACTGGCAACTAAACACATTGAAACTCAAGTGGTAATCCAAATATTGAGAATTTTATATATTTACAATTCCTAATTTTATCGCTCCAATATATAATACATCGCGATTTGTAAATTAATAATGGTACATAATATATCAAAAATTGTAAAAAAAAACAAAAAAAAACAAAAAAAAAACAAAAAAAAATGATCAAATTACTGAAAATAAATTTCCAATTACCAGCTAAGTTATCAAGCAGTACAGGGTGATAAACGAAAGGCGATAATCCCTCGAAAACGACATCTTATCGGCGATTCTAACGTGGCGTTGGAACAATTAACGGTCAATCGTTTGGAATATACGAAAAAGTTCGCTCCACCCCCTCAACCGATAGTGCCCTGCAGAAACATTTGCATAAAAGACGAGCCTCTCGAGACCAACACAACCACATCCATGTCTTTCTCCAACCCAGGTCCTCAACCTATTACTGAAAGTTTCAGACCTATGAAGGTTTACTGCAGGTAAATACCATCAATATCCCATAATTTTATTTATTTATTTTTTTTTTTTATAGCAATTTAAAGAACACAAAGACAGCACAAATGCATACTCTATGTACGCATAGAGATGAAATGGCAGGCAGTACTGGTTAATACTGAAGAATACTTTTATTTGTATTTTTTGCCGATTAGACCTTTGACCCTACTCAGCTCTAAGAAAGATCTGTGACATTAAATGGACATGATCCCGTACATTCAATCTTTAAAAAAATCTAATTTACTTACAAAAAATGTCAAAAAATAAATATGAGCTTGGGTACATTTAATATTCATTAATTGGAAATCATAAGGTAAATCGGCGTAAATGTGTCCGGTCTTTAATCAATCATGAATCAGTTTGATATATTGACAAAATTTCAGGCTTAAATGTTTCTAAACTTTTTATGTTTCAATTTAAGCTACATTTTTTTCACGCTTACGAAAAATAATAGTCGGGCACCTACATTAATCGAGATTGATGGAATAGAATTCAAATAACAAAAACATTGTATGTATTATTAATTGCAAATAATCAACTATTCGAGATGGATATTTTAATATTAAATGAAAAAATGTATTCCTTTAAGATTTTTACCTCAAAACAAATTTTTACCTCAACCTCAAAACAATAAGTATAAATAAACTAGGGTCTTCGCCCTTTCGGGTCTCAATGACTACGCACACTTCTTGATTGCGCCCTTTGGCCGCAGCCACTCAGCAGACCGCTCACCGCTCACATGCTAATTGATCAAAAATGGACAAAACTACAGTAGTATCAAGTTAGATACAACTTTTATTTTCTTAAAAGTTGGATCAGTATTTCGTCTTCCATTAAATTTCTAATCGATCGATTAAAAAACACCAAAGACCGTTCGATTCTGATTTTTGTCCGAGTATAGTTTGAATTTTTGATAATTTTTCAAAAATTTGGGAAACTACAATATTTTGAAGTTAGATGCAATATGTTTTTTTCTAAAAGTTGGATCCGTATTTCTTCTCTCATTTCTATACCCTAGTATGGATATATTCTAAAATCTAATCAGTTCTGCGTACAGACCCAGCGTATCCAAAAACAGGTTATAGAAGAAATTCTTTTGGTTAGTTCGTGAGTTATCGTGCAAAGTCACACACGTACTCCGGAAAATTTTTTATTCGATTTCTAAGTTCCTTATGGTTTGAAACGTGGACATTTGATGAATAAATAGGGGGTACATTTTTTAAATAGCTTTGAATGTTATATGGATAAGAAGAGATGATTAATTAAAAATTTTTATTGTAAACTTTATAAACATTTTATTAAAATAAATGCAGGGTAAATGTGATTGGTAAAATATTTACATCTATATCTTGGAAAAATTCAAGAAAAATATATTGTTGCACAATTGGAATGTTTTTGCAAAAAGGCAGTACTATACTATACGCTTAGTATTCTGAACAAGTACAGTCAATAGTTTTAATTTTTTGATCGCTGTTCTATTTTAACCTAACCATGATTTATAAGGCACTTTCCAAGCCGTTATTCGTTTCTACTTGAAAGCTTGTCTTCTATGGAATTTAAACAATATTTCATAATATTCCAAATCGAGATTTCAGAAATTACACTTACAATTTCTTCGCAGCACCATCGTAACGTTATTGCCTAACTTAATTAACTTAGTTATATATATATATATATATATATGTATGTATGTATGTATGTATGTATGTATGTATGTATGTATGTATGTATGTATGTACGTATGTATGTCTGTGTGTGTATATATATATATATATACATACATATATATATATATATATATATATATTTATTTATTTATTTTAAACGTATAATATCCGTTCATGTTTCTGCGTTAGGCCTACTGAAAAACTCGAATCGGACACCATCAATCACTTATCCTTCCAGGCGTGGCAACTTGGACCAAGAGAAAAAGTACCTTGGAAACCGAAAAGCTTCTACTGCCCTCCACAAGTAAAAATGGTTGATGACACGATCTATCGAGACAGTTATCCAGCTCCCGGACATTACGTTGAAGTATGTGACCCCGTGGAATCCGAAACCGCCAGAGGCCGTGTGCTGTGAGTCAACACATTAAGCTGCTTGTCCCAATTTGTAATGGAGTAATCAACATTTGTACTAGATATATATAATAAATATATTTTTGGCGGAGCTTCCGATGAAATTCCTACGAAATATATCATTTACTTATATATAACTTCTGGTTTCATTTCGATGTTATCTGTCCCGTAAAAGCCGTAAAGATCCTGTAAATCAGACCTGCAAAAAACAGAGGCGTTAGGTGAAACATCGCAGATAGATGAGACGTAACAAATTCTTAAATGCGTTTTTATTCCTTAAAACTTACATGTGTGCATGAATCATACATTACGTCCTTAAATCTTAAATCTCTTAAGAATGCAGCGGAATAAATTTGTGCCGTACAAGTGGTACAATTTCTTTCCGTAATAAAATAAACTCTAGTCTTTGACAAAAAGATTAATAGACAATAATATTATAATAACGCACACTTGCTTCTTCTTAGGCTCAAGTTTATATAATACATTGTATCGTCGTACTCGCACACAACATCGCATAATGATAAATATAAGTAACGACACGACGTTGCAATTAGTACACAACTTGTTTTACTCCACGAGAAAAAAAAAGTCGTGTAATCTTTATGCGTACGTGCAACAATCGATAAATTCTTAATGATAAAGGCGCGACGGATAAGAATAAAACAGTAATCACGAACTTTCCATCCTTTCTTCTTTATTTTAGCGTTCTTTCAAAGCTGCAATGTAAATTGACCCTTACGCGGAATTAAACTCTCGAAAAATATAAAAAAATTGCACCTTCGATTTCGCGATTATAGGCCCCTGAGCACAACGAACAACCGATCACGAAAATTCAACTCGAAGCCCGTCTCGTCCGCCTTGTCGCAATAAAAGGCATATAATAAAAGATTCTTCGTCGTGCTCAGGCCTTATAACGGCCCTAGGCCGAAGTGGTTCCTGCAACGGAAAAAGAGACCCTTTATCCCGCAGCCCTTATAAATTTCATCATCGATATTCTATTCCGAACCCTACGATATAATTGACTGTCATCAAAAAAATCTAGTTTCGTTTCGTCCTTAAACGTTCATCATTTTCCATCGGTACTCGACTTTCACCCATGTCAAGAGCTTTCGCATTGAAAATAGAATTTCTCTCTCTCTCTCTCTCTCTTTCTTTTTAACATTTTAAATATACGAAGTTTTCAGCAAGGCTCGGTAGATAATTGTGACTTTTTTTGTTTAAATAGCACCAAGATAAAGTCAGCTCTCACACAACCAGTGTTGTAAGGCACTTGCAGGTCCCTAACATTAATCGATTTCACGTTCCGAATCGAAACACCTTTTTTAAAAGTGACCAAATAAAAAACTCACCAAGCCCTGTTAAAAATCGGACTGTACGCAGGATGTACGTAGCGGCCAAGTCACTTTTATGGTAACGTTAACGTTCACTTAAACGGTCATTTAAAGTGTGATTTGGCACGCCTGTACAGATCTCGTTCATTCCATTTTCACCAGGGAAAATACCGAATCGCGTCTTCAGAGATGAAAAAGTATACATGGAGGTGTTCTCACCGCGCATCTCTTTCCTATATTCGTCTTTCTCCAATCATATACGACTCGGCGAATCTGGTGATCTCAAGGTGAAAATAACCGAAAAAAGAATAAAAATAAAATAAAATAAAATAAAATAAATTGGAACAAAATAAAATAAAATGAAATAAAATGAAATAAAAACAATATGCCTCATTAATATCTCAATGTTATCCATAACGTACAAAGCTATTTTTACGTAAATCGCACGACATTGACCGATTACCGTCGCGGCGAAAGCGCACGATGTCACTAATTACTCGTGCAGGTGCATTTTTACTATTCATACAAGACCCTGGGCGACCCTGACTTTGCTATCTTTCTCGCTCTCACTCACTCTCGTCTCTCTTTCTCCATTTCTACATATGTGACTCTATACATAAAAACAGCTCTTTGAAAATAGGCGGGTTTGCGATTTGAGTTGCAGGCGTTGCAGGTGTAGCTGCTGCAAGAACAATATTTCCCTAGCGCATGCGTCTATTGAAAATGAACGACACGATGCACGAGTACCCAGATGAGGCGAATCGTCACCTATAGAACGAGCAACACAGCGAATCGTCTCATCGAGTGTTCGATTAAATGAATTTGACTGACGATAAACGATGACCTCTTGCGTCGACGTTGAGTGATTCTTTTCGTGTCGCAAATGTTTAGTATACATACATCGTTACTGGTTCTTGTACGTCTGTATAAATTCAGAAAAACCGCCGAATCCGCCTAGATGGTCCAGGTTCAAATTTTCCTCGATCGACGGAAGCTCGCTGGGGCCGATCATCTCAACGTACTCCATGTCAGCGCTAGACCGCCCAACACTGGCTTGGCCGAGACCCGGAGCGTAACTGTTACAAACGAAAACACAACCCCAATCACTGGCAATTCTTTCTGTCTTTCTTTTTTATTTCTCTTTCTTCACCTCTCTCTCATTCTCTCTCTCTCTCTCTCTCCCTCTCTCTCTCTCCTTTTCTTTCTCTCCCCCGTCTTTACCTTTCCGTCCAATCTTATACCGTTTAATTGTGAAATCTGTATGCAAATGCCTGCGTAAACTTGTTATCAACAAACCTGTTATTGCTTGGCCGACTTAACGTTAATGTACCTTTAATGTTGTACCGAAAATATTATCATGCACGAATGAGGATAGCCGGTACACCACGATAGAAAGTGCAAGCAACCACAGGCAAATGCTAGTCGATCAAAACCATATCGGTCACCGTCCTTTTACGCGTCGTTGTCTTTTCTCGTATGTGAATTTTCTTTTTAATTTCTTTTTTGTTGTTTCAATTAGCGTTTCATCTTTATACGAATGACAATCAACGCGGCGTCAACGAGCAGTGATTGGAGCTGGGCTTCGAGGTCCGTTTCACAGTGCACCGGCCAGTGGATCCTTTAATTCATCTAGTGTGGTTGTACCGGCTAGCTCCAGGCCTTTGCCTTTCGTTCGTCACCGTGCTAATTATATACCCCGTTAAAATAACAGACATTCGTTTCTTCCACATCATTTGGCGAAAAAGAAAAATTAAAAGAAAAAAGCAATCGGCGTGAGATCTTATCGCGAGCCTTTCGAAAAGTACCTCCAAGCCGTGGATAAGCCTTTTTTTAAGTTGAGTGCTTCAAATGCGATATCGACGGTACGACGAATGCTCGTTGTCAGCCTTCTGTTTCTCGCATATTATCTTATATAGAGGTTTTATTTCTTACAGAAGTACACTTAATAACACTTTATAAAAGTAAAAAAAAAAAAAAACACTAAATAGAGTGTTGGATCGGAAAAATATCATCCGCATTAGAATCATCACAGTTTTTTATATGCTAATACTTTACACTATACTAACAGGTAATCGTTTCTACTGTATTTGTAAAGTTTCAAAAAAATAAAAAAAAAATAAAAAAATAAAAATTTGATCCTGAAAACGATTTGATTTCCTTGAAACATGTCACTTGTCATGTAATTTGTAAAATTGTTCGTATCAAAATGTTACATTTCTAACGTCGATCTCTCTGTCGAGAGGACACTCGTAAAATCCAACACTCTCAATCCGTCTATCAAGTTTATATCAGACCGGAGAATCGGTTGCGCGCTCGGTTATATAGAAACGTACGCGTGTAGGTCTTGGAAAACGAGCAAAAACAAAGTAGCTTACAAAACCCAGCGACAGAAATAACTCGTATCACCGGGCGAAATTAAAATACTAGGGACACCGGGGACGCGAAATACGTGTATCAATTTACGTACTAAGGTTTACCAGTGTCGAGAATAAAAAAAAAAAATTGTAAAGAATACTGATTCAACATTTGAATGGACGTACATAGCCGTGAAGGTGTGCGCAAAGTTACACGTATATCGTGTTCAAAATTGCGAACACTGACCCACAAACATGATTAAGGGGTCCGCCAAGTACCCAAGCAAGTTTCGTTTTTTTTTGTTTTTTTTTTTTTTTTTTTTTTTTTTTTTTTTTTTTCTTTTTTTTTTGTTTATTTTTTTGTTTTTTTTTCGTTTTTTTTTCATTTTTTTTTTGCTAAGCTCAAACGAGACAGATTATAATTTAGGATCTAAAGCGAGGCTCGTCGTGATCGCGCGTCAGCGTTACACGTATTGAGACATAAATGAACGTATATATATATATATATATATATGTGTATATATATATATATATGTCAGAGCGGCGAGTTCGACGGCCTTATTCCGAGATATTGCACACGAGATCAAAGACTGAAAAGATTGGAACAACAGCTACTAACGGCGAGATTTAATCTCGAGACTAATAATAGAGATAAACAAGGCGGCGAGGAATTCGAAGCGAGGGCTGCTCTTTTCGCAGCCTTATTCGGCCGTTCTCGGTGTGTAGCATGCCGCGAAAAGAGCTTGATCAGAGCGGGGAGTTTTTAAATACATTAAATAACATTGCTTGGCATACGTATAACAAAACTAGGACGAAAAACAAATGTACTCTATAGCGCATCTTCATGTACCACAGTTATCAAAGGCAGTTCGTTTGACGAACACAGTTTTTAGCGTCGATTCGTTACATCCAAGTTACTGACCTAGAGGCAACGGACGGCGTGTCCCTCGTGACAGACGGGTCGGGGCTGTGCGCTTGAAACATGGTGGACGGTGTGGCTGGATAACTGCCACCGGGACCACCTTGGCCTGTCCCGCCGACTCCCACAACCGAAGAGTGCGAGGGTGTCTGACCGCCCATAGGTGGGCCGCTCCAACCAGGAACATGCGTCACCAACAGCGGTTTGACGTAGCCGTTGCTCAATGGCTGACTTTCTGTAATCCGAATGAAAAGTGCGAAAATTATATATACATGTCTCTTCAAAATTTGTTCATACTTAAAATCTTTTAATGATCGCTCAATTTATTTATTTCAATCATATTGCCTATTTATTTGTTGAAACACAGTACTCGAGGACATTTTGTTCCGATGTAGTGGACCCTTTAGTTTTATTTCTGAATTATATCTGAAAATTCTTAATCAGCGACACTGAAACGCCCAAATATCGAGTTCCGAATCACTAGCAGATGTAGAGAATCGTCTTTTCCAAAAATAGTAGATTACGCCTCCCGTGCGGCAAACAGTGCTTACCCGAACGAGTGATCCCAGATGAATTTTTTCTTCGATAAAACTCGTCGGCGATCACTTGCCCGACCGTTTTATTTCATGTCGTATAAATCATTTATATCTTTTCTTATTTTCATACTTTTTTAAATGCTATTCTTCCTGAAATTTCAGTCAACATTATTAACGATTTAGCGTCTAGATTTGCCGATTTTCAATGTGGATTTCAAATTTGTGCAAATAGCAGAAAAAAGTTAGACAAGTTTAACGAGGTCAATTTCGGACTAATTTTCGGGAATTACGCCGAATTCGCAAGAGCGACCCGAAAGCTAACAATAGCCTAAAATGGATCTTTCCACCAATCTTACCTATCTCGTTTCTTACTTAATTGTACGAGATTCTACGAGAGAAAATCAGCTCACCTCGGCGTTAAAGGGTTAATTTGAATTGAATTAGTTCTATTATTATTTTATATTTGTCAAATGGCACAAAAGTTAAATGACAATTACAAACAAGTTAAGTTCAACAGAAATCATAATGTTTTTATTTCGATTTTACTTACTTTGTGCATAAAAATTTACGAAACATGAAAAATGAAGATTCTGACAATCTCGGTGAAGAAATAGACAAATAACATATAAATATAGTTTTTGTTTTTATCATTTTCGTCGAACTCCAACGTTTTCAACTTCAGCGTCTTATAAATTTGCTATGATCAAAGTTAAAGGGTTCACCTTAAAAAGAAAACTTTAAAATTATATCATCAATCAAAATCATCGATCTTTATCCTTTTCGATCCCAATTATTTTTAGATCTTGCCACGGCTGGTAAATTATATTTTGTGTATTTTTGTATTTTTTGTTATTTTTGTTATTTTGTTATTTTGGTAATTTTCTTTAGTAGTAGTACTTTGTAGTAAAAGGCGAATAATAACTGGTAAATGATATTTAAAAGCTTATTAAAGCGAATGTTTATTTAAAAAAAATTTACAAATTTAATTCATTGATAGCAATTAATCGTGAAAAGCAACATTCTTACTAACCGGTAAACGGCGTGTAGTACTTGGAGAAGGCTTGGTCCTTGGACAAATCTGGATAGAGATACAGCAAGTGCGACAAGTCCGAAATTCTGTCCGCTAAACAGCGTATTGTGAAGTCTTTGCTGGTGAACGGTTGTAACATAATCACTTCCGTTTGATCTGCAGAACACGAATTATGATGGCTATTACTTGGTGGTCCGCGAAAAGAATGCTTTAGGCGTCAATTTTCGCAAACCCATGACAATAATAAACGCAAAAGCCTTTCGATTGACTGGAAGCATGGTTTATAAAAAAGACCATAAACGCGCTTTTTCAACACCTTTGACAAAATAAAACTTTTAATTTCACTGTAAAGCTCGGTAGAAATCAAACATTCGCGGAAGAGTGCAGGGGTCAAAATCATTCTTACGTTGCAGTTTACGTACAGTTAAACGTCATTTAAATAATGATTTGGGCCCCGCACATTCCGAATATTACCAGGAAGCGCAGAAAAATGTCAACACGTTTTAAGCAATTTTAACTGCGACGAAAAAAGCGTACGTTGCATTTCCTACCTTTTTTAAATTATATACAAACGCGCGTGCATGCAATTATTTTAGTAAGTGGGCGATGCAAATACAAATATCAAAATATAAATTAGTATACCATCTTAACGGGCAAATCTTGTAACGATGATTCGACCTTTTTATGATTAACACTCGGTTTCATAAAGCTTTAAATATTAGAAATATATTTTTAAATTATATTTATGAACTTGTTTAATAACAAAAATTTATAAAATTGTATAAAATAATTTGTTCATTTTTTTTTTTTTTTTTTTTTTTTTTTTTTTTTTTTTTTTTTTTTTTTTTTTTTTTTTTTTTTTTTTTTTTTTTTTTTTTTTTTTTTTTTTATTTCAAGTTTAACCGTTACTTTAATATTATTTTAATATTTGTGTACTTGTAAAATACAATTTTATAATACTGTTCTATGTTTAATATTCTACAAAAAATACAGTATATTACACAACTAGTATCCACCGGAGAAACAGTACACAATTGTGTAATTGTACTGTAAGAACGTACGAGACAAAAATAAAGTATTACAGCATTCGACAACGATTAAATGATATATTCATTGGTTAAAAAATATACACCGTATATTAATTTAATACCGAATGGGGAGTCTAATGAGGATTAATCACCTGCGTATCGTTGAAAGTAAAAAAGTGCAAATGTAAAATGATGGAAAGATATTTTTTTTTCAAAATTCGGATTCTGGAACTGTAATTCTACACAATAAATACGACTTCCAATGAAACATTAGTGAAATTGGATAGAAATATAATACGAAATATATATAAAAAAATAAAAAATTGAAAAAAAAAAAAAAAAAAACTTAAAGAACATACAGATTATTCATATTTTTTTGGAATCGTATGTGCTGTTTAGAATTATAGTACCAGAGCCCAAATATTGAGGAACGATTTTGTTAAATATTCCATAATTTAGTTTAGATATGTTCTCACAAAAAAAAAAAAAAAAAATAGGAAGTAATTTTGATAACTCTGGCATTCTACTATAGGTTCCAAACGTATCGGTAATGTAAGAGTTATTTACTTTGTTGAAAGAAGGTATTGCAAATAAGTAAAAGCAAAAAGTAAATAGGTGACAAGTAGATATAGTGTCAATTCTGTAGATGTTGCTTTAAAAATATGAAAAGTTGCGATACTGGCAGTGTTTACGACATTATTATTATTATTATTATTATTACGATAAATATTGATAAGATTGATAAAGGAACCTTATGACGACGGTAAGCGCTGTTTTAAAGTATGATTAAAATAAATAATGTTTTGTTATAAAATTATTATATTATTATAAACGTTTAAAAAAAGAACTTACGCTCTTAAAACAATGTTTACAAACGTATTTGTTCTATTGATTTTTATAAATCAACAAATATTTCCGTAACATTGACGATTTGTATAGAGTAAGCTTAGAATTAAGTTAACTATTTATGCTTGAAAAAGTTTTTCTTGCACAAGACAAATAACAAGTTCGACGATTTATAAACAGATAAAAAGAAAGTTTAATTAATTAGCAATACACACAAACACGCGCGTAGTGAAATTTAAAAATAAATCTAAAATAAATACTTCTCTAATTTTAATTTTAAAAATGACAGATTATTGGTAAAAAAAAATGTTATGATATTTAGCTATTAAAAAGAAAGAAAAAAGAAAAAGTTTGAAACAAGTATGTGCATAAAAATTGCCTTTGAAGCAATTTTGTACCACTTATTTAGATTTTATATAGGAGAGTTTTATTTAGAGTTACTTCTCGCGACTGGTCAGTGTTTTACGATCGCTTATAATCTATTTTTTGTGCTAAAATGCTGGGGCCTTAGAACTTGCTAATAACGTCATTGCATCATTACATTAACAAATTAAATTTTTTTTTCAAGTTAGAAACGATTATAATTAAATAGATAATACTTTACAATTATTCAATTTATAAATTTTTATAAGAAATCCCCTATGTGCTGGTAAGATTACTGTTAAAAACGATTAAAACATTAAGCCCTATACATAGTTTAAGGTTTTTTAGCCGATCATTTTTGAATTGGGGATATTGCGTTCATAAAACAGGAATATTTTTCCCACAAGACACGATTAATTATCTTTTAATATGCGATTTTATTTCTATAAAAAGTTTAATAGACCTGGCAATTATCCTTTCAGATGTACAAAATGGTTTCGTAATTATGTTAATGCAATAACTTTAATACCGCGTACGCTTTTCTCGATTTCGCGTTTGCACCCGTCGTATTAAAAAACGTGCGAAATATCGATCTCCAACGGTTAAGATTGTCGATAATTAAGCC
The DNA here is from genome assembly GCA_030522945.1 of Trichopria nigra. Taxonomy (NCBI): domain Eukaryota; kingdom Metazoa; phylum Arthropoda; class Insecta; order Hymenoptera; family Diapriidae; genus Trichopria; species Trichopria nigra. The sequence continues at coordinate 25,965 of JAPYZR010003287.1, forward strand.
TTGAATATATAATAATATACTATTTCAACATCAGCAATGATAATAGTAATAATAATAATAATAAACGTCTTTACTGAAAAAAAAAAAAAATCCACATACTTGTCTCCATGCCAAACCGGCAATACTCAGAAGGGTCAATTTCGCCTTTCTCGCCTCTTACGACGCCATATTCGCCATTTTCGTCACTATCGCTTCTGGAGGCTACTACATATTTTCATACGTCAATGACAATTGATGTCATGTAATCTTTTAAGAATTGTATTATTTTAACACTGCAGGCGCTTTTCTCGATTTTGCACCATACGGTGAAAGTTACGAGCGCAATTAATCGATCTTCGCGCCCGCCGTATTAAAAAATATCGTATGCATCAAGTGCGAAATACGATCTCCAACGAGTGTGATTGTCCAACTCGTTTCGCGAGCGCGTCCAACTTCACACTTTTGAATATCGATAATTACGCCTTTGATACATAATATACCATTGTTTAATCATAACAAATTTATAAAACTTTAATCTTACCTCCAACCCAGGCAATGGTAACGCCGCCGAGTTCCGAGTCCGAAAACCTCAATAAAAACGTCCCTGATGCACAGCTGGCCAGCATCTCTTCGGCTTGCTTCTTTCTGACGAAACCCAAAATATAACCGTCGATCCATGGCCCCCGTAAGTGCTCCCTCGTCAACTTCATCACCGCGTAAAACCACTCCCAGAAGGTAAAATTCCTCTCGGGTAGAGGCTCTTTGCAAAATTGCGCCCAACTAAGTAACACGTTACAATGGTCCTGAGTTGTGGTGTTTATTCCACCTCTGAACGCTTTGTCAGCGAGAAATCTCAGATTATCGTCCGTTAAGGATCGCCCGGTTGCCGACCTAAACTTAATATTCAGCGCCTCGGCGACTTGACCCCAGGGGACTTTGTCGGGAACCACGAATGGCACTCGACCGGGCTCGGCGAACGCGTTGTCCCAGGTGACCGTAGCCCACGCGTGGGGTTCCTGGTTTCCGTGCACGATAACGACGACGGGTAAACTCAGAGTCCATACTTGGAACACCAATTCGCCACCGCCCACGCTAAACTGTGACTGGAAAAGCAACGAAAACTTCTCGTCCATTACCGATTCTGTTCCTTTCTTCTCAGCCCGCTTAATTTTCTTCAATTGCATATTGCGGAAACTGACGGACAATTGCCTCGTCGCTTGATGGTATTCCATCGTACCCGTATTGTTAAGGATTTCGCCGCTGGCTTCGCCGCTCTTGGCCATTTTGTCGCTTTTGAGCAGCGAATTCGCTTGCGACTCGCTAATTATGGTAACTTTGACCTGAGGTGGAGTCATGTGCACATTTAGTTTACCGCCAACCAATAATCTCACCGTACTCGTGAATCTCGTATTGGTTTTCATCACTTGTGGCGGCTGCTTCTCTATGATAAATGTGCTAGTGACTAGCGAGCTGAGTAATTGCGTGATCTGAGAATTCAGAGTTGGAAGAATGTCCTGAACACCGGGTGGCTCCAACGCGAGTTTTTGTTTCAAACGTTCCGCTTCTTTGATCTGCTGTCGATTCATCCAAATGAGCTCGGCCAGACTTTCGCACCAATCTTGAATCGCATCTAAATTACTCGTAAATTGAGCTCCGTTTCCGGCCAATTGTTGGTCTCGTTTCCACCTGCAAGACATTTAATTCGCAAAGTATTCTTCGCAAAAATAATTTTATCACTTTTAATGTCCTCGTGCTTAATTTCTTTAAAAGAAGAATTTGGAATTTTCAAAATTATACACGATATAAGAAATCAAGTTTAATTTTTCAAAACCATTTGCGAAATTTCAGCCAGAAATTTTACAAGCGTTTCTAATGAGTAAACTACTCTCTTCGTGATTTATTAATTTACGACAAAATGAATTATCAATGATACCATAAAATCTACACGAAATTACCTGATAAGTTCGTCATCGAGAACCCTTGATTGCAAGCTATTGATCCTGGTGATGGTATCTTTCAACTTGTCGGCAAGCGTTAATCTTAATTGCATCAAACCAGCCACTTTGTGATTCAGTAACTGCTCCTGCTGTTCTTTTTGCCTGTAAACAGAGAAAAAATATTTAACGATTACCAATGCGAAACCATTAACGGTGATGCAAATATTTCAATTACAGAGCATATTTGTTTCGAATTATCTTATTCGTTTGCCAAACTAATTTCAACTTTCTCCAAATATATATTAGGCTTTAAGCATCGCTTACTTTATTCGTTATCAATATTTACACTGCAGAATGATGTACAAGTCAAACACTTTCAGATGCGGTGAAGAACCGACAACAAAGACAAAGTATAAAAAACTCGAATATACAAACATAAATCTTTCAAAACTCCAAGTGTTTAATTAAAATCGTGTAAATATTTGGAAAGCGGATAAAAACATTTCTCTCAACTAATTCCAATTCGGTTAAGCATTAAACATATGATACAGTGTTGGGTGGTTCGTATGGAAAGGATTTTTAATGTTCGTCATAATAATCCTTAAGGTATGGATTTCACCTAACTAGCCGGAATGCTTTCGCCTTACCTAAGAGACAGTTGCATTGTATTTTATACGCGCCCGCCATCTTTACGTGCCGCCCCTTAAAAACGCACCGCAATGGTAAATTCTGTGAAATTTCGTAATCAGACATTAAGAAGTTTGTGATCTTGGATTTTGCAGGAATGAACAAATTTTACACTCTTTTCCAAGCAAGAAAGGCATTTTTAAGTTTTTGCAATACGCTAAAATAATTAGTCATAATTAAAATAAATAAAATGAAACAATAACGAAATTATAAAGTGATGGTAATAATAGATTTTGATGATTCGAGATTAGACATCGCCGGTGATTTTTATCGTTCGACCTCGACCTCTAATGTCGTAATTCCAGTTTAAATAATAAATTATCTCGTGTAGTTTATACGCGGGCGCCTGTTCTATATTAATCCGCGTGACGTCGTTATCCAACTAATTTACATCGCAATGAGCATACCCGCTGAAACTTATCTACGGTAGCAACCAAAATACGTTATTTGAACGCATCAAATGTTTATTAAATATTATACAACGTTAATTCCGAAATGTGCACGATTCCCGAAATGATTGTTATTTTTAAGAAAGGGAACTCGAACGAACCAAAGTACACTTTGCGTGCACGTGTGTAAAAATATGTATACATATCACGTACGTGTGTTTATTTATGCAATCTTACTCCATGCTTGGATAAGTTTGCCAAAAGATTAGTACTAGGACTAATAAACTACAACACAAAAAAAAAAAAAACGTAATAATGTTGCATTAAAGTTCTAAACACGTGTCGCTCTTCATACACTAAGTTAACATTCTTCGACATATTTGTACACTACTCTGCAAAAATAAATAAATAAATAAATAAATAACAAAAACATCTCGTGTACATGTATTTCTGCAACGACGCGCGATTACCGTGACGTTTATACTGTTTTGAAAGATTGTATTTGTTCAAACAACCCGAGTTAAAACTGAAACGAAGACTTACTTTCTATATTCTCGGTATCAATTAAATTTATCCCTTAGTCGTCCATATCGGGTCATTCGTGTTGGGTCATTATGTTCTCTCCGTAATTATACGAATACCAGTGTTCCAACTGTCGATCTTGACGGTAAAAAGTTCGAAGCGGTTTAAAGGTGGTTTTCACGTGGAATGTATATGTGTGCGCGCTCGTTTTATGATTTTTTCGATTATTTTGTAAAAAACTCAGTTTTATTTATAATCACAAAACAGATTACGAAAAGAATTGCAGTCAAACACGCGGGCTAAATCAAAAAGTTCCCCAAGTGCCGATAAATTTTATAAATTCGTTAAAATTTGCCTTATAATTTGAAAAATGGTTTTGAAATTGAATTTCATTTTTAATTTTGATCTTTTTTTTTTGTAATTCATCACTTGTTTTTTGAATGATGGATCTTATTTAAACGAATTTTTAATTAGTGAATTTAAAAAAAATATTTTGCCGTATAAGAGAAGACATTGAAATGGATGTTTGGCAGTAAATTGGTCGCTGATGTGAAATTTACTTCGTTTCAGCGAAGCTCATTAGTTTCAACGAACCAATCAAAATTGGCTGCCTGAAAATCAGACTCTCATTTGAGTAATTGTAGTACTACGGCGTTAAAACCTCTGTCCCTTCATAAGTTTTGAAAAAAAAAGGAAAACTTTCTCGATACATTTGTATCGATTTTAAGGAATAATTCATATCAAAACTTATAATAGCGCGCACGCACGAACGCATACATACAGATTATTTGTAATGGAAATTGCGAAACAAATGTATTCACGATAACAAACATGCCACCCTAAAACGTAACCACTGCTATAGTTTAGGTATCCTAAAAAGTGAAGGAAAATAAATAAATAAAAATGTTATTTATCGTTTTCAATTTTAACTTCATGCCTTCTTATCGTAGAATAAACTCAATTGTGATATTGTTTACATTAGGGTAAGGCAAACAAAATATATTTTTAATTTATCTTCAATCTTTTTCGTCTCAATCTTAATTATTTAAGGGAAGCGTTCCGGTTGTGGGCACCCCTACGTCAATTTGAATAACATGCATGCGCTCCTGTTCTGAGTATTGTGAAACGAGTGTGTTGACACTACGTAGTTTTCATGTTTATACCGAAAGGAATACGCACATTTGCGCGGTAGCTGTTCAACATTTTGGTTACTAACCTTTAGACTGCTGGAAAGTCTATATATAGGTTCGACTTCTGACATGAACTTTGTATATAGTTGATACGTGATACAAGACACTAATTTGGCCACTTTTAAAGGGCCGTTTAAAGGATCAAATCCCGGCAGTCTAAAGTTATATTTTATTCAATTAACGTTTAACGGTTTAGTACTACATCTTATTACAGGATAAAGGTTGCTGGCATGCGGGAAAATGTCGAATCAGCCTCTTGGGACAAAATTTTAAAATTATTTTTGAAATCGTTAAAATCTAGCTTTGATTTTTCAGAGCAAAACAAGAATGCAAATGTAGTGCAGGCAGGATGTAAGGATTTAATACCAAAGTATTAAAAAAAATAAAAATTTGGATCTATAGTTAATTTTTATCCGCCTTATAGGCATCGTTTTGTTTTTAAAATTGTACATACGCTATGCGTATATATGCATAAATTTTGAGTTTGATACTCATTTTCAAGCGCGTATTCGTATATTTCGGAAAGTGTACTAGTTTGGCATATTTTAATGAATGACTTTCAGCAATATTATCAATGACAAACGTCTCCAAAGAACATCGATGTGGATTCCTCTTAAGACGCTTAGATTCACAGGGCTTATCGAATTAAAAATATTGAAATAAATTACGTACCTACGCATTTTTTTCTCCGCATCCATACCCTGCTGGGTCTGAGGATGCGTAGCATAATGCTGTAAGTGGGCGTTCATCTTGGTACACTCGTGATAAGCAATGGCGAACGCTTCCTGTTCTTGTTCCATCTTTCGAAGGTCTTCTCCCGTTTCTTGTGTGATGCGTCTCAGTGATTCAATCTGTTGAGCAATCTCTGCCACTGAATCACCCACCATGAGGCCTACCCTGTTGCCCGGCATGTTCACCAGTACGCCACCCAAATTTTCGATTTGTGACACCAATTTCATCTCCGTCCCGAGACAATGTCGAATTATCCGAAATAGTACACTTGGATTTTGGCTATACTTTTGCTGTAACATACCAAATGTTGTTTTACCGATTAATTACCTACTACATTTAAAATATTGTAAGGATTAAATTATATAATCACGTGTACTTTAAATAATACTAATTTATTATGCAGAGTCTACATCGGTCAAAGGTTCTCCACGGACTATCTGAAAAAACGGATGTACAGAATGTTTGTTGGCACCATTAACACAGGAGCGTAATGGCTCATTCACACTAGAGCGAATTCGCCCCGCGAAAGCGAAAAATCGCGATTCGCGAGAGGCAAAAACAAAAACAATAGTATTTATTCGCGTTCAAATATGACTTTACATTTTCAAAACACGATACAATATTTAATTGTACACAATACAATTAAACTATACATATTAATATTCTGTTGTTCAGTCCTTCGTTTGATTTCGTTGTGTTGCTCACGGGCGAGATCGAAGCGGACTGCTCAGACGTTAGTTTGTTGTGTCTTTATATAAAGTCGTTTTGGTTCCGCCGAAAAGATGAGAAGGTCCCCTTTTATTTTCTGTGTACCATTATTAGCATAATATTGGCAAAAATTGTACGAGCAAGAGCGTAAAGTGTCATCCGTAGGGCATTGGTGAACGTGGGACATTGAGAAGCCATGGTCCTCGGTAGCCGGTACCGCCGGGTGATGTGCGGTACCATGGCTGATTGATGCTGCACTTCAGCATCGTTTGTAAATCTATATTTTAAACATATCGCGCATGCGATACATATATCACACATTCAAGAATCGACCCCCCTAGTGACGGATTCGTTTTGGGGGGCTCATGTTGCGTCAGGATAGGGACTCCTCCCTCATCCATTCAGGTTCTGCGGTTGCTGAATGACCAATATGAGGGCAAGGAGGGAACCAAGCACGTGGGTCTGATATAGCGAGATCGGTTGCTCTTGAGCTTCCGTCGTCGATCGTTCTTGACCTGGCGACGTTACTAAAGTTGAATAAACGTCCACGGTTTTTTAAACCGTTAAAGACTAGCTGTCAGTGTCTCATTTGGTCCTAAATATTATATTTTTACGAAACAATTATCTACAGCCAAAACGTCTATACAAGACGAAACTAAATATGTATTGAAACATACTCCAATTAGTAGGCTATTAATTTTTTCATTATTTACGTTTCATAATTGGCTTAATTTAGTCATCTAGACTATACAAATACATATGATGATAAATAAAATGTAAATATATCATTAAGAGGGTTCTAAAGTAAAACAGTCACCGACTGAGGTTTTCAACGACAAAAGTATAAATGAAAAATGATTGAAACGTTTTGTCAACATTTAGACTTTGGAAGGGTGACTTTTACATAACATATACAATCCTCAAAAAAATATCGCTGAAATTGGTTCAAAATTAAAGTAGAATTATCCGAAATAAATTATTTTTGTTGCTGGTAAGAGAAAATAAAGGAGAAAATCCTCCTTTAATTTCGAACCAATGTCACCGATAGCTTTTTGGAGATTATATACGATGTGTAGAGACCGAATTTTGAAAAAATGTTTATATCCTTTTTACTTATACTTTTCCTGTTTGAGGATAGGTCGGTAACTGTTCTACTTTGGAACCCCTTCACTTAAAAAACTTTACATCTTCAGAGTTTATTAAAAAGAAATTATGCTTATGCCTTTTTTCTTGGTATTTTAGCATCATTGATATTTAATAAAAATATTCAACGTTTTAGCCATTCATAAAACAAAGAAAAAATACACATTTTATTAATTATTGAAAGGATAAAGAAAATTTACATATATTATATTGAATATGTAAACAAACAACTCATAAAACGTATGCAAAAACCAGCAATCTTTATAACGCATCATGTCGCAATGTTTTGAGTTTCTTATGACTGAATATCTGCATCGATTTTTGTATTTGCTATTTTGTAAAAAAAAAAAAAAAAATTTATCTGAATATTGAAGCAGCTAGTGCTGAAACTTAACTTAGCATTGTAAGTAAAGTGATTGGGGGACAGATAATATAATCCTCTAGCATAGCTGCTAGAAGAAACATAAATAGATCTACATTCGTATAATGATATTTATCTATTACATTGTCTTTGAAATTAATCATACAATGGACAAAAAATTATGCTGAAGTTTGAAACGTTGGAGTTCAATGAAAATAATAAAATTTACCCTCCAAAAATAACTAAAAACATTATTTCTCATTTTTCTACATTTTATAGAAACAAAAAACCCAACAACGAATAGAAAAATAGGTTGTATACCTTTTTTTTTTACTTCAACGTTTCGAACTTCAGTAACATAACAAAACCATAAAAATAAATGAAAGCATAGGGTGTATTCCTATTTGTAAGAAATTTATTTTTCCACAAATTTAATGTTATCAACAAATTGAACGTTTAATGAATTACTTTTTATTTTTAAAATAAAACTTCCAAGTGGTTTCTTACTTTCAAGAATTCATCATTGAAGCATCTATATTAATTAATATAAAAATAATTACGCTGTATTATTAATTAATCATTGCTTGAGAACTGCATTAAAAAGCCCATTTTAGTCACACAAGTTTGCTACGTTCAATTTATAAAAATATCCAAAACCCAACTGTTTTTATCTGACTGAAAAAGTCGATTGAAAAGTAATTCCTTAGCTTCACTGATGAGCGACTGGCAATAGTAAAATAATTAATTCAACACCCTTGCTAATGTTACGATTCACAATTTATAATATTTAAGAGACAATTAGTAATGTAAGTTTTAATATTGGAAATTAAATGAAAAATATGTATTCTTAGTCTGTAATATGTTACCAATATTAACTAATACATATTTTTCGGTTACTGACATAAAAAATGAATTTTGATTATTAGCCCGCACACAGCATAAGCGAGGGTGCACAATGGTTAAATGGTTAGTGCAGCAGCGTGTTGAACCGGATAATTAATTCAAGCAATTTAAGATCGAATCCACGATGTCTCAATTTTTATTTTTCCAAATTTCCAAGCAGCTGTTTACATAGCATATAAGCCAGGAAACATTTGAAAAAATTCTGGTCAGTAGATATTGACATTCCAAGGTTCGGAGTAAAATTGTGTTTAAATTTTAATTAAGTGATAAATAAAATGTACAATTAATGTAAAACAAACTGTAAATGCCAGTATAGAAATAATAATAAATAAATCAATAAATAAGGAAGCATCAATACAGCAACAAATAAAGGATACTTAAATCACAGGTGGCATTTATAACAAAGAAACGTTTCGCCCTACTGCCTATATATAAATATTGCACACCTACACACTGCAGAATACGCTATCCGTGTGAACCGAGCTTATAGCCAATTGTGAGTTACTTGCCTGTCATCGATAAAATTACATACTACTAATAAATAATACAGGATCTTTATACTAACACGGAAGGTTTTTGCTGCTTCCATCAATTTCAACCTTGTCAGAAACAAGTCTTCTGTATTTAAGGTGGCGGCTTTGGTTTCCAACTCCTGAATAAGAGATCCGACGAGGTTTGCAACGTATTGCTCGTACTGAGGATTGTTTGGTTCGATATCGGTCCTAAAGAAAACCATGCAATGTTAAATCCTCGATTGTCGGCACTGTAAAATTGAACGGGTGAAACACTTTACGTACCACATTTTCTCTTCGATCCATGATGACAAAAAGTGTCGTACCTCGATGGGAAAGTGTTCTCCGTACACGGATCGCACTTGTTGCAGTGCATCCTGAGGTAACTGTTGCGCTTTCGCCCAGAGCGACATTGTCGCGAATTTCAGCTGCTATCTCGATTCTGAAAAGCAAGTGGAAATTGGCAAGTTATCGATTGGAAGATAACGAAGCGATAGCAACTATAACGACGTCGTGAGGAGAGCCTGTCAGTCCTCGAAACGCTTATGAAACACAAGGCGAATTGCGGAATGCGCACTTGAACGACACAGCACTCGCGGGTTCGACGCACACATTAAAACTTGGCCCCTTATCATCAGCGACGTGCCATTAAGATTACCGTAAATCATTGCCACTCGATTCGTTTAGGCTCGGGCGCCGCCGACAAGGGATAATAGGTACGGTATATGGACGCCGTTGGTGTGCGAGTGACGTGTATATGCAAAACGATATAACTCGCGGTCTTCATATATACAAACACATAAGAGTATGTAGTGTATATAGTGAGAGAGAGAGAGAGAGAGGGAGAGAAGATCGTCGCGGACGACAATGGGGAAGAGAAGAGCGGGAAGGAGGGAAGGAGCCGACGACGAGCGTCGAATCGAGTCGCAATTCGTTCGTATGTATATATACAATTGCGTCGCGGCGGATAATCGCAATGTCTCTCTCACCTTGTGCTCCGACGACAGGCCCGAGGCGCTGTCCGTATAGGCTTGTCTTGCTGCCCGGCGGCTGTTTATCGAGCGGCAGGATCGATCGAGTCGCGCGGCGTGTTTCCGCGAATCGAGGAAGTGGCGCGGAATCTGACGGTACCAGACCGGTGCACGCGGTATATGTATACGAGGATCGCCCACGATCATCAATGCATCGAAACCCCGCGCGATTCACTATATGCAAGCACAACTACTGTCGCCACCAGAGCGCGGAGCGAGCCAGTCGGCGGCTGTCGAACTCACTCACTCGGACTTGTCCGTCGGTCGGTGTCGTCGGATGGATGAATCGTATGTGTATACGCCGGGCCTCGGTGCTGGTGCGCGCGGGAGGAAAGTCCGAGCACCGCTGTCGCCACCGTCGCGGGGGCCAGGAATTCCCGGAATTCCGTTCCGTAAATGGCGTCGGCGGCGGCGGTGGGGGAGCGTCTCGTGGGTGCGCGCGAAAACGCGCCTGCGCAACAGACGGCGGCGACAAGTGCACGTCGACGACAAAGAGCGAAAGGATCAAATGCCGCCGGCGCGAAAGAGACGGATGCGCGCCGCCCTACTATACTCGCTCGCTCGCTCCTCCGATTGTTTATTTCGGGGAAAAGCAATTAGCCATTTCAATATCGGAATACACATGTATATATATACAGAGGCAGACACAGTGGGGTACACTGTGTATATATGTTTGCACGCGTGTATTGTGCACATGTTTTCTCGTCCTTTTCGCGCGGCATTCTTGCCGCTCGATCGATATCCGGACCTCCTCCTCGCGTTCCGGAGCCTCATCGACCGTCGGCTAAATACATACACCACTACATATATATATACGTCGGGGTGATTCTTATCCGACAATTTTTGCACGGAAATGAAAATTTCTACGTGCAAGCAACGACTGCCGCCTTTCGACGCTGCATATGTATATATACATATGTCGATGCATATGATGCCTATACATACATATGTATGCATGTATGTATAATCGCTCTTGTGAGGCCCGCGACCAGACGTTTCCCGTTCTGATGCTTCCGAACCCCAGCGCGCTCTCATACACACACATCTACGCATGCATTCTGTACATGATACGCGTACATATATGACATATATCGTCATACGGGCGTTTCGCGGAAATTCAAATTCAAAAGACGACGGGGACCACAGCGGAAGCGGCATCGAAACACACCGAGGCCGGTGCCCCATTCAATTGCAACAAACAAGACGACGACTGCTGCCGCCGACTTAATTGTCAGTATAAGTCGCCCCGAGGCCGTCACTCTGCCGGCGGCCCGCAACTCAGAATCGACATTTTACCGTATATATTCCGGTTTTTATCCTTATATTATAAACCATATACATATATATGTATATACGTGTTTACTTTGACGCCAGGAGAAAATGGTTTAATATACATATATTATGCGAAGCATGCGCTTCCTTCTTATTAATGGCAGTAAGCACATTTTTTATGTCATATTAGATCTTGTTTTTTTTTCTTCTTCTTCTTACCTGTTTATACCGCAGAAAGGGCTTTTGTAATGCGATCGCATCGATAACGTCATTTTTTCAAATATATATCTGTATATCGAAACACGTTGTTAACATTGCGATCTCTATATAATTGCATGCACTGAAAAAAGAAATTTGTTATTTTCAAGTAAATATTTACTTGAATTAAGAAAATGTTTCCTTCTTTTTAGTAAATCTTACTTAATTCAAGAAAATCTTTTCTCAATTCAAGTAAATATTTACTTGAAAGTAACAAATATTTTTTCAGTGCGTGATTTCTCGAGCATACACTGTGTAATTTTAATATCTCTTAAATGATAAATAGTAGGATTTCCAAAACAATACCGGCGACGTAGTTGGTCTTGGACATTGTCTGATTTCACAGGTATTTTATGACTTATTGACAGATCGTATACCCCAGATAAAGCAAAAGATGAAGAAACATGCCGAAATAACGGCACATATGTGCAACATATTGACCGTCATTTCAGCACATATTTCCCTGCATATTGATCAATTTTGCCATATTATATGTACTACTATACTGCGTAGTAGAATTGCATTATACCAAAGCCGAAAGTTTAAAAAATCGTTTCAATAATTAATTAATTTGCCATTATTGTAGATTAGGTCGATAACTGTTCTGCTTTAGAACCCCACTTAAATATTTATTGATGATAGTATGCATGTATACTTTAATGTAGTCAAAAGGGGTATCGATACTAACCTTATCCTCGCATTAAGAAAAGTTTAAAATAAAAATTATTGAACCGTTTTTAAAAATGTGCGTTCTGGTAAATGTATCGTCGTAACCTATACAGGGTGTCACAAAAGTTTGGAAAGGGTTCTGTAACTTTTGAAAGAGAAAAATTTTCGAAAATCGGTGAAACACGTGAAACGATTTTTCAAAAAATCTATTTTTTCTGAGGGGTTCCACCCCCCCCCCCCC
>JAPYZR010003288.1:0-20636 GCA_030522945.1 Trichopria nigra
CCCCCCTGGGGTGGACGGTATATTTTTTTAAATAAAAAAGATCTTAAAAAGCCAAAAAAACCCCCCAAAAAATTGCGGAAAAGTTTTTTTTTTCCCCCCCCCCCCCCCCCCCCCATTTAATAATAGATATTTCCCAAAATATAATCAGATCTAAGTTCAGCAAAAACACACATTTGAAAAACAAATTTAGGGGATTTACCCTGAGGCCTTTGGCCGCCAACCTCACCGGTGGCTCCGCCCCATGGATCCCCGGCGAGCTTCGCGCGCAGCTAACTTCGCTCGTAAGTTTTGTCACTATAAATTCAAAAAGATATGGAAGTTTATAATTTACCAAGAAAATGTTTTTGCCCCCCCCCCCCTCCCCCGCCATTCAGTATGGATATATCCTAAAATTTAATCAGATCCAAGTTCAGCCAAAACACCTTTGAAAAAAAAAATAAGAGCGTTGCTTGTGCGGCCTATACGGCCGCCAACCCCGACGGTGGCTCCGCCCCGGAACCCTCGCGCGCTTCGCGCTCATTTCGCTTCGCTCGCAATTTTTGTCACTAAATTCAGAAAGATATGGAAGTTTAAAGTTTATCAAGAAAATGTTTTTTGCCTTATGGATATATCCCAAAATCTAATCAGATCTAAGTTCAGTCAAAGCACAGATTTGAAAAAAATAATTATATTCATATCTTTTTTAATCTGAACGAACGAACAGATGAACGGACGGACGAACGAACGAACGAACGAACGAACGTACAAGATGAAAAATGTTATAATATACAATCGAATAAACATACAATATATACAATACTATACAATCGAAGTAAACATATGTTATATTCTTCGGCTGGGTTGTTGATGGTTGTTGACCCGAGTTCGTAGCACAGACGATGTGTTGGTATTTAAATTTGTAACCGCCGTGTTACAATATATGTATATATATATATTTATTCAGGAATATGAATAATATTTTGTACACATCTCGTCTATATACATAAAATCGATGTCGACGCATAATCAGTACCTCTCTGTATGTAAGAAGTTTCAATATATTACTTTGGGCAATTGGAGGTGTCGAGACACTATGCAACCAAAAAGGAGCCATATAGCAAAACAGCAGGTATGTCCGCTGTTGACAACACACCGGAAAATTGACGAAAATATGCCGATTGCAGCAATTTGTTGTCGGTCTGTTGTCGATAAAAGCGGACATACCTGCTATTTTGCTATCTGGGGAATTTAAAGTTATTGGCCAATTCCAAAATGTGCAAAAAAGGAATTCGAAGGGATTAATATACATATTATTGCACCGAAAGCTGACAAGATCAAAACAATACACTATAAACTTACTCACCGAGTCTCACCGATATCGCCGCTTGGCCCCGCTGACGTCACTTATTACATATATATGTACATCCCCAGCAATCGAAAAAGGATTCCGAGGGATTGAAAATTTGAATCCCTTTGAATTCGTAATTTCTCATGAATCCAAATGGATTCAAATGTATTTAAATGGTTTCACCATGTACCCTCATTTGGAATCATGGCAATGCCCGCGTAAATCCCAGTAAACGAAAACGAATTAAAAAGAATTGGGTGCACTGAAAATTGAATTGAAGACAATGGCAAATATTGAATGCATTCAAAACTATTCACTTGTTTTCTAACCTGAATTCTTCTGAATTCTTACCTATTATTCTCAATTCAATTTTTAGGACCTCAATTCTTTTTCGTTTACTGCGGAATGCCTTTGAATCCATGTGTATCCCAGTGTCAATAATCCCTTCGAATCCCCAGTTTAAAATGTATTCCGTTGAATTCACGTCCATGCCGTGAATGCCTGTGAATACAATAAGTCGTTATTTATTTGTAGCGATATTATTGTTGGATTCCCATGGATTCACAAAGACACTAGTTTAAAATTCGCCCTTTTGGATTCCGAGGTATTCGGCATATTTTATTACATTTTTGGACATCATTATTTTATTTGGATTCCCGTGTGAATTCGCAGGGTCTGGTTTGAATTCGCCTTTTTGGGTTCCGAAGCATATTTAGCATTATTTATTTTCGGCGATATTATTTTTGGATTAAAGTGAATTCGTCTGGATTAATATGAATCCCCTTTTCTGGATTAGGCGGTGTTCAATATTTTAAGAAATAATTTTTGGATTTACAATGTAGGATTCAGTTTGGACAGATTACGAATTCAACCGAATCCATTCGAATCCTTCTGAATTTACTATTCCAATCCTTTTATTCGATTGCTGGGTCAGTGGCCGCCATGTTCGGCCAATTCGCCTACGGCTTCTAATCTCCATGCAAACATAATGGTGCCTATACCCATATCGATGGCGGTGTAAAGGCCAAGGTCACCAAGGTATTCCTATAGGTATATAGCAGCCGTATATAAGTAGGTTCCCGCAGTAAACGAAAAGGGATTGAAAGATATTGGCCAATTCCGAATTGTGCAAAAAGAATTCGAAGGAATTAAAAGGAATTCACTTTAATTCATTCGAATCCCTTATTTGCACAATTCGGAATTAGCCAATCCCTTTTCGTTTACTGGGTTCGGTACTCTGGTAAAAAAGTGGATAGAATCGTATACAAATTCTATCCGGATTTTGAAGAAACGGATAGAAATTATAGAAAATTTATCAATTTCTATGTATCGCTCGTTCGTGACCCTTCGTGATCGTTCGGGTCATTTCTTTAACCATTTTCAGGGCAATTCTCCGATTTACCGATAGATGAAAGAGTGCGCATATAACTTCATGCAGTTTTCATTGCGTTTTGTATTTTTCTGCATTTATTTTTTAATAAATTTGAATAACTTGTAACTGTTTTACTTCATATTTCTGATAAATTTAAATATTTTTTTCTTTCATTTAAATTCTTCGGTCTATATTTCCTTCCCTGACAGCACCGAACCTTATGACAATAGGTTAAGTAATGTTCCTATAAGGTTGTCAAACTTACAGCAACATTACTTAATCTATTGCCGTAAGGTTCGGTGCTGTTAGGGTTATGTTTATTTTATTTTACTCGCATATATATTTCACCTAAATGAACTATACACATACATTAATAAAGTAAAAATATGTACTGGATATTATTTTATATGTGGATTGTTATTGTAGCATCGATGTGGATAGTATCTTTGTAAAGTAACAATAGTGAAAATTATGAATTTGAAAAAGTTGAAAGAATTATGTTTCTGCGTGAATTTTGTAGGTTACGGACTTTTCAAATATCTTGAAAAATAAGGAGTCTAACGGCATTTATTTCCCTATATATGTGTTAGTCCGGACAAATTCACATTTTTCATTTTTTACATTAAAATTTAGGTCTTTGTGTGACAAAAATTGCTTAAGGTTCCTCAACTCTATTCAAATTTACCGGCAAGAATATGCATTTTCAGGATAAACCTCCCATTGGCTGTCTTCGGCTCCCCCTTCCCCCACGTTACCGCCATTCATCATTCACACATATATGTACATATATACAGTGGTCAGCAACCTCAGCAACTCAGCAACAGTTGGCAACAGTCAGCAATCAAGGCATCAGTACGCATCAGTAGCAGTGGATATCAGTGGGTATACATAAGTGCCAATACTAATGCCAATATTGATGATATTACTTGTCATATATACCAGTGGGTAGTGCGGATAGTGTAAATATATATACATATGCGTATATAAAAATAGTTATTTACGTTATTTAAAACGTTTAAAACTTTAAATTTTCATATTTACAATGGTAAAATTGAGTGTTTATTTTATGACTTTTAGTTCATATTCGATTATAAATCATTCACAGAAAAATTTGCAATCCTGATAGGTGTGACACAGAATAGGAATGTTAAAAATTAAGCATGCATTTAGCTGAAGAGGATCAGTTTATAAGAAAACAGTGCATATTTCATACTTACAAAATTTATTTTTACATTTTCCCATTTTATAATGTACGCAAGTGACGTAAACAAGCAAATTAAATGTTTGAATCTAAAAAGATACTCTCTTTTATACATGTAGCCCCCTGAATTATAAATGAATTCTTGTTTAATGGATTTCAAATATAATTATAAAGATCGCATTAGTGATTGTGATAACATATATTTAGGTTAGATACCCCAGAAAATAAAAAAGTATTCATAAAAATGAAAAATAGAATTGAGAATTATAGAACATTCAACATCTTAAAGTTAATACTTTTACATTTTGTCCGGGCCATAGTGCGAGCAGTAGGGGGCCAATTAGCCTTAGAGGGCAGAAAGGGCCGTAATATAAAAAAAAAAGAAAAAAAAAAACTTTTACATTTACTGAAATATGTTTTCCATAATCTGATCCTCTATATGCACTCGGTATATATTGTGTAATATTTATGTATTTCAAAATTGTAATTCTGAATATATAAACTTTTCTCACAGCCCATTTATTTTAAAGTTATTGTAAATTTTGTAAGCATAATACTGGTTCATGGGTTTCAAATAATTTGTTTTTGAAAAATTAATATGAGTCATTGTGAATTGTAGGAAAATGATATAAAAATACCAATGTCAACCTACACATGTCAACCTTCCACAAGTCAAGAAACTATTAACCACCAAAACGATAATGAATCTAAATCTACAAAAAACAAAGAAAAACCTGAAAAAAAAAAGAAATGGACAATTCCAGAAAAGGTGGCACTGCTAACAGGATTAGAAAGATATGGTCCAAATAACATTGAACAGATCAGCCAGATGATTCCGAGTCAGACACCAGCTACGATAAAGAAATTTATTGATTACTATATGTTCAAAACGAAATATGGTGATAATCTAAAAGACAATACTCTGGATGAGTGGTTATTGAGTGGATACTTTGAAGAAGAAAACACGATGGTTCCAGAAGCTTTATTATTTATGCACTTATTTGAAGAACACCCACCTCCAGAAGAAACAGCAGGCTGTGATGTCAAGTGATTATTCAATTTCTAGTATTTATCAATAATATGTTACATCAGAGGCAATTCATTTCTTTTCTCTTTTTCTTTTGTTTTCAGGGAAATCTACAAATTTATGTACTATTGTTCATTGAGAGAAATCCCAAATCAATTGACTGATATGACAGCAATCATGTTCAAAGAATTGATGCAGGTTACTGATCGTCAAATATGGCCTTGGAAAGAACGCGAAGTTCTTGAATACATTGTTATGAATGTAGGAAAGAAGAAACCTTCCAAAGATTACACTAGAGAAACGCACATAGAAAGTTCGGAGGATTCAGATGATAATGCATGAAAATAAATTTATTTATGGTGTAAATATGAACTAATTTAATTAAGATTATTGTATAATTATTATTTTTATATCTATAGATGTTAAAACATAGTATAATATATTTTATATGAATGATTTATGTAAGTAGCTTATTAATTCTACCAATCTGTATATGTATAAGACTGTGAAAACAAGTTATTTGTACGCATATGAAATATTTATTTTAGATAATTGATGATGACAAAATTTCAGTTACCAGATATTACTTCATTTTGTTCCAACTTGTACAAAATAATTATAGTGATAAACAGTACAGGATTAACTTAAAATTTTGATTTTAAAATATCTTAGAAATAATTGGCAATTATTTATTTAAAAGATAATGCTCTTGCAGCAGTTTGTACAAGTTTTAGAATACACAGATTACAGAATATAGCCATGCAAATAATTATAAAATACTCGAATTGACGAATCAAGTATTTTAGGCCGCAATAAAGTAAATGCTTGTAATACACCTTAAAAATCGCATCGTGGCGGTAATTAACATAGTTAGAATCAACGTGTCGTCAAAGTCATTGGACAAGATATTTCTTTAATTCTCTAACATATGTACACCAATGTATGCGATAACGCGTCTAGTTGTGCACCAAAACTTCCTTGATCCATCCATAAAACAAGTAGTCTATGAACAACTCGGAGACTCGAAAATGCCTCTCTTGTCATGACTCTGAGCAAACATCAGATTCGATAAAAACAGCTCTGGAATACATTTTGGTACTAACAACTGCATCTTGAAATTTGCCTAATGTCTCCAGGACATGTAATCCTTGCGACTTCAGTCTCTTTAAAAGTGACCTCGCAACCCCTTTAGCACCTATCTGGAAAATTAAAATTAATCTCTCAAAATTTCCCATGCATCATCTTCTGCCTTAGAGTTCCAGTTTGATTTCCACTTCTCCGAATCCACATCAATCAGAGACTCTTCTTTCGGCTTGTGCTCCTTTATCTTTTTTGCTGTTGAATTGCTAGCTTCAATTGATGAATCTCTTGGAGATTTTTGACTGGAATTCCAATCCCACTCCTGAACTGATGAACTCGGAGATGAACTTCTAGAATGCAATTATTGAAAATAATCTGTTTATGAAGTAGTAATGCAAATTTCTGGTTAAAAGTGGAAACAATTTTTTCGTAAATTTACTTTGGACTGGAGACTAATGATGATTTTTCATTTGAGTATTGCTTACTAGAAGCACAATCTTGATAAGAATTGATATTTTGATAATTATCTTGCGAATTATAATAACTTTGGTTCGATGTATTTGTGCCACTAATGTCACCCCAACCACGTCTTCCTAAATCACTAACCTGTTAAACAATTAATATTGTATCATGACCACAAAAATCCCAGAATAAGCCCAATCATAAAATATCACCAAATATATTATATAAATATAATTTCCTATCATTTTAATATAATGTTTGTAAAATAAGAATGGGCAAAGCAAACATAAATTATGAAAGTAATATGTAATTAATTTTTTAACTACAAAGATGTCAATTCCTGCTGTAAAATATAAAAGATAAAATAATAAAATTCTAGCACCCATCTACCTTAGCCGCTAGGCTATTCACTTGCGCTCCTACTCCTTCCAATAGAGTTCCTTCTCGCACCTAATAAAATTAAAATAAACTCAAAACATACCAAAAACCAAAAAGATGAATGAATAATTAAATAAAATAAATATAATAACAATTTGACTAGTGAAGAAATAAAATAAATAAGCAAAACTAAAAATGAAAGAAAAAACTGTACCTTATCCCCCACAGAAACAGATATCTCTGATACCTTTTGTGTCGCTATTCCTCCTATTTTAAATGCATTCTCTGTGGCTTTGCTAGCTATTTTTGTCGCTGATGAAGAAAATATTGACCATCCCTAGACCAATACCAACAACCCAATTTCGATTTTAGTAATTTTATATTTTATTATTTTACTTAATTTTTTAATTAAAAAAATTGTAAATAACCTACGCTGGCAAGTGAGGATACTGCAGTATCAAAAAGTTCTTGTGATGGAGTTTTTTGTGGTGGATCCCTTTGATATCCGAATCCTGTATATTTTCCACCTTGATTTGGAGGAAGATAACTGAAAAGTTATATATTGTTATAGTTATGGGATTACTTTGTCTTGACATTTAAACCTGAAATTTTTTCATACATACTCTGGTCGATTTGCATTTTCACTTTGTTTTTTAGCAAAGAAATTTTCTGTTTGTGATTTGAAATTAAAATTCTGGTAGGATGAACCTGAATCGTTTTGATATGAACTGTTGCAATCTTGCCTGCCTTCAGCAAAAGGGGACACATAATCCTTAGCAGAGGATGTACTTGGACTCCATTCTTCACCACGGGCATTCGTGCTTATCTAAATACAAGTTAAAGATTCTAATAAGACTATGTATCAATTTCATTCTATTTAATGTCAAATTAATCTAATGTCAGAAACGGAGCAAGGACAAATGTAAATCACTTACTCTGTCGCGGTACAAAGCAGCTGGTTTTGAATTGTACTTTTCAGTAATGGTCGTACAATTTTGCCATTCAGGATAGGATTCGAGGAAGCGCCGAGCCTTAAGATTACCACCGACCTGCATCTTCATCAATTCAGATTCCTTCCACTTATCCATCGATACGGAACGAACAAATGACAGGTGGACTCCGAGTCCTCGGTGCTTACCAGAGCATTCAAGGCAAATCCAGATTCCATATGTAACAGAAACCCATTGGGGGTTATGTGCACCACATTCGAAACATCTCTGTAAAAATATATTCCAATAAAAATTCGAATTAGTTCAAGGCTACAGAAAAAAAGAATGAACCTTACGTTATTCTCATCAAGTGGTCTTAATTCGCTCAAAGCACGCCGCGTTCGTGGACTAGCCATGTTAAGTAACTTTTTACTTCAACATTTAATTTGATTCGGATTTTTTAAGCTTTGACAGCGGCACAGAGCGGAACGAGCTACGAATTAAACTGTATCAACACATCAATATATAGCTAAATATACTATACATGCCTGTATGTACACGAAAGCAAAAACCAAAAGGGAAAGACAGTAGGAAAGGAATTGCGTTGTCCTATTGGTTGTCGACGTTCCGTTCTCAAACGCATCGATTTTAAAATTTATGTACTTATTTTATCTTAAAAACCTAATATTTCTATTGTACCTAATACCTACATATACATTGAAAAATATGAAATGATTTCAATTCGAATTCATTATTTCAACAAAATTAAAAATTTATCTTTTCTGCGTTAATTTGAGAAGAGAACGGAGCGCGGCGCTTTTTCGATGCGTTTGCGAACGCACCGAAAACCCCACCCATCGTCCCGTGACAAATGCAACTTTTACTTCCGGCTGAGTTCGGCCTCGCGCGTATAACATTTTTTAGGTTGTTCGCAGTATCGCAGTTGATCTCATAGTATCCTCGCGTAGTGCCTGTGTTGTTCATAACTTTTCTCAGACGTATTTTTGCAGTTTGCAGTTGTATATCTTCAAGGGATATCTTTTGTTTATCGTATGTCCATCCAGAATCTCAACACATTCGGTAAATATGAAATTCTCATAACCACTCAACGACTTTATGGCCATTGCGCACGTTCTACTTCGAACGGCGAGGACGTTTTGCCTCATCAAAATGGCGACGGCGTCTTCTTCGCCTGCTTCAGGCGAGATAAAAATCATCGTTCTTGAACAGACCATTTTCACAATTTCGGCAGTGCCGTGATTAATTTCGTGATATGGTGAAACACGTGGTTTTAGCGATGTGCGACATTGTGCCAAAAGTTCCATTATTTTCATGAAAAATGTGCCCTGTTGGAAATTTCGACAATGTGATTCGTCTTGTTTTCAGACCCCTTTGCAGATGCAATCAAGGGTTCAGATGATGACGTCCAAGACGGTCTCGTGCATATAAGAATTCAACAACGGAATGGTCGCAAGACCTTAACAACGGTGCAGGGACTTTCATCTGAATATGACCTGAAGAAAATTGTCCGGACATGTAAAAAGGTAAATTTATAGTAACCCCCATTTGGATATCGATATTATTTCTATCGTTTAGAGAACTTAATGAAAGTAAAGTAGAATTTCACGGTATACTGTTTATTTAACCGTTATTATCACATTGAACTTCAGAAATTAAAGAGTTAGGAATAACCTTGACCATTTGAATTAGATTGTTTACTGCCTAGAATTTTGCTGATTTCTTGTTTGATGCTATTTTTAGATATTGATCTCATTTTAGAGAGTCAATATTATTCTCTTGAAATGGCCTTGCTTATTATTTTTTAATTTTTTAATTGCTTTGTTTATAATTTTAAATGCAATTCAATTAAATTTCTAAAGTTTGCATATTTTGTATAAATAAATTACAATATAATAATAATAATAATAATAAAAATAATAATAATTACAAACCGGTGTTAAATCTTGAATTTTTTAAAACTTTCGTAAAAATCAACATAATAATTTTTTTTGGGGATTAAATCTCCACTAACAGATTGTTCACATTTAATAAATAATTAAAATTAATTTTTTTATTACATGCAACGTAACAAATAATAAGGTAAACATACAACTGAGTTGACATGAACTTATAGCTGGATAACATAATCAATGTATCGTATATTTTTAAATAAGTATTAAAATTGATTATGTTATTTAGCAAAAAGGTTAATGTTCTTTTACCTTAAATTAGATTTCAAATGATACATTTATAATAAACCGAATATTTGTTCTTTCTACTGTTAAACAGATTTATGTCAAACTTATCGTTCTTAATGAGAATTATTCATAAAATTACGCAATACTTGAATTAAAAAGTAATACTTCATTATAACGTAGTGCAGCGTGTCATGTTGCAATGCTGACAAATTTTTTGCTGGTAGGGAAGATCAAAATGTCATTGCCGCTGCTGCTTATCTAAGCAGTAATGCTAGATTTGGAGAAATAAAGTATAACATAAGCTTTATTCTTATTTTTTAACGTTTTGTACTTTTAAAGACTTTATTAAAGACTTGTGTTAAACAAAATTTTATAAACTCTATATACAATAAAAGTTTGCATTATCTTTTTAGTAAATAGACAATTAGTAGAAAATAGACAATTATTATTTACTAGTTAATTATTCTTCCCCTTTCAATGGTATGGATTTGCTATTGAAAAATCTTTTAAATAACAATCGAAATATCAAGATAATTGGAATATAAGTATTACTTATTTGTGCACATTATCTTGAAATTCCAGCTATAATGCATTAAATATATCTAAAAATCAGTCAACTTACCTCACCTTAATCGCATTCTCACGTAGTTCCATTAATAGTATACAATTTTTAAACATATATGCTTACAATCAGTGCTACCAGTTTCGGAGCTCGATATTGTCAGGGGTCTAAACATGTATAAAATGCCACCTCAAAGTATATGATAATATAGGTTATGCACAAAGCAATTATATTAAAAGACTTTTCACGCAGAATACAAGGTAGAGCCACAATACTGCTTGTAGGTAAAATGCTACATTAATCAGTCTGTTTGGATCGCGGCTAAACATCTTTGATACAATAACTGTAATGGAACATGATTTGTACTAAACATAGAGTATGAAACTTTTACCAAAAGTCTTTCAGAGTATCCGTGAAAATTTATTTGCAAAAGATTGTACAGTTTTCTCTCTGTATTATTTTTCTTCACCTGCTTTAACCAAGGCAAGAAAAAAGTCAAAATCAGTGACATTTGCATTTGAATTAATGTTCATAGAAAAACATCTTAAAATTTGTATTATTTTAATTACAGGAGTTTGCCTGCAATGGGACAGTAATTGAACACCCAGAGTACGGTGAGGTGCTGCAGCTGCAGGGGGACCAGCGAGAAAATATATGCCAGTGGCTGACAAAATCTGGTCTAGCGAAACCTGATCAGCTTAAGGTTCACGGTTTCTAAACGGCCAATGAAAGGTCGAAAAAAAAAAGAACTACCAATGCCACTACCATTCAAAACACCATCATCTCCGCCATCACGGACACTCTTTCACCTTAAATTCTCTGTATCACTCACTACTTCTTGTTGATACTTCGCGGGATACCCTATTATATATGCATATATATTTCAATAAACGAAAAAAAAATATATAACATTACCGTATAATAGGCACAGTACTATTCTAATCGGATAGAAGTTTGGTAAGATTATAGGAAGCAATATTTTACATTCTTATGTTAGATAATCCGAAGACAATGACGAAGACTACGATGTCATTATTAATGTAATAGCGTTTAAAGTTACTAGGCAGATATTCAGATAATACATAAACGAGAGATAGGCGCAGATAGCAACGGATGGATCTTCTTTTTGATGTTAGGTAGCATGTATCTGGGCGCCATTGACGTGTTCAGAGAACCTGAAAGATCACCTTTTAGGGCTCAGATTGGCTTTTCCCTCATTTTCGTACGTTTCTCCTGACCTATCCCATTTCCCCTCGAATCCCTGAATCGCATTATGCTTTCCGTGTACAGTGTGTAAGAGACAACAAACCACGTAGTTTGCGCTTTGTGATCTGCGTTGACGCAGAAGATGCGCGTTCTCTTGACTTTTGTGCCTTTGATTACGCATTGGTGGACTGTGTATTTTTTGTGGAATGTAAAACTTTTTATGGAAAACTTTTCAATATCATTTTGTTAAAAAATATTATAGATCGAAATAATTGTTTTCTTTCTTCTTACTCGCTGAAAAACAGTGTCTGTTCTAGATAAATAAATGGCAATTCACCATTCTTAACTATTTTCTATTACGCTTCTTGTTCTTTCATTCCTTGCCTAATTCATAATTTTGCTCCCACGGAAATTATTGTATAGTTTCTTAAATATTGTACATAGTGCGTTACGCGCACGTAACTGAATGAGTCACCTGCGTGCTCTGTAGGTTTTCCGGCGATATGATGTGTGATAGGATTGCGAGACGTAATTGTAGATTATATATACGTATACCGCGTACGTGCGCAGCTCTTAACGAGATACTTACACGCGTAGCCGAGTGAACTATAGAACTTGCATACCCTGAAAGCATACTTGGAATGCCATCGAGGCTTTCGCCTTCAGGAGATGGAATGTTCACGGTTAACGAGTAGAGGGAAGTTTCTCCCGTTTTAGTGGCATTTCGGGTGGATATTTGTACGCGAAAAACAAGCTTATATCTTTATATGCGATGGATATATTTTGGAAAGATAGAAACTGAGGTATCTGCCCCTACAATGAATGCGCATTCACCCCCAATGAAAAATAGGGAAGTGATTGGAGCGTAAAAACATTCGAATTCCCGCGTAAATCATACATATTTCCATTTCCTCCTGAAATGACATTACTTTTTTTTACTTCAACTTCAAATTCAGCTATTTTTGAAGTCGCTCTATTGTGATCTAAGTCACTTAGAATACGAGAAAAAATTGTTCACCCCTTGATTTTTTCTAATCGATAAAAAAATGATTTTTCGAGTGGAAATTTTTAATTAGACGAACACTTTCGATATATAAAATGCGCGAGTTGAAATTTAGTTAGATGATAACAAAAATAGGGTGGAATTAAAATTATAGACTATTTCGCGAAAATAGTTATTTTTACAGTAGGAAATACTACTTTACCCCCTTTTTCAGGCTTTGCAATGAAATGTTTCCATGTATGACTATTTCTGCGAAAATTTAATCAATGCACTGAAAATTGCCTCGAAATGCCATATTTGTAAATTGAACAAACTTTGTTCTTGCATATCGTATTTTCCTAGATAGTAGGCAATGTTTATTTGTAGACAAACTCTACATATATCAATTATTCGGTTAATTGCTACATCAGTTTCTCCTGTCCAAAATTAAAAATATTGTCAATTTCAATCAAAGGATGTTGACCGTCTTTTTTGACGACTTTGATCAAAATTTTGTTTACAAGATGTTCAGATAAGACAAGAAATGCCAGAAAAAGAGTCAAGTTTCTCTTATAAAATCATTATGAAGTATCAATAAGTAAAAGATATAAAATACAACGGTATTCTAGTTATTGTCTACTGTATAAACAACTATTTTCACGAAGTATCATTCAGCTCTAATTTTTCAAAAAAATGCATTACTTCAGCTGATAAAGTAGAATAGTTACCCGACCTCACCTCACAATAAGAAAAGTGCAAATTAATAACGTTTGAAACGTTTTTTTTTTCATATTAGAGCTTTGTAGAAGGGTTATTCTAAATAAATATATATAATATAATCCTTAAAAAATATATATTCAAAATTAAACGAGAATTATCCGAAATAAATTATTTTTGTTGCAAAGAAAATATACTTTATTTCTAATAGTTCTCGTCGTTTAATTTTTAAACAACTTCAGCGATATTTTTTTGAGGATTGTAGGAGATATGTAGATGATAATATTAATGTCCGAATTTTGAAATCCCCACAATTAGAAGTGTATATTCGAAAATTATAATTGTTCGAATTTTAAACGCGTTTTTCTCGAAACCATGTCATAAATGAAATTGATTATATTTATGTAGTATCCTATATCTACTTGAAATTTGAAATGTACCATCGTTCTATTCTTCATTCGACTATCTATATTGAATTACGCACGATTTTAACGATATCGGTAAACAAGAAAAAGAAATATTTATAAAGGATTTAAGTTGAATTTTTTTCTTCAAAACCGCGATTTTCTGTTTAAACAATCGACATTTTTGCGAAAAAAATTCTATAACGAAGATCGCGTGTACTTCACAAGCAAAACACATGTAATTTATAAAAATTTCTGTGCTTCCAGATGGTGATTTATGGGATTTTTACTGCATGCAGCGAAGAAACTTTTAAAAATTTTGTTTTGTATTTGCTGATCTACAGCCGCCATTTTGTATATTTGTGTGAATAAAAAAATTATTTCAATATATATATTATTCGTGAAGAGTTACTTAATCGATAGATATATATATATTATTTGTGTATCATATTATTTAAAAAATGGCCTCACAAATCATAAACTGAAGAAGGCTTTTTTTAGTATAATATATATATATATATATACCCTGCAAACACAAAATGTAACGGTAATATAATATTTATATAATTGTTACTTGTTACATAAATGTTACATAGTCGTAATATAGCTGTTACTTTTGTGTTTGCTGGGTATATATATGCAGTATTGAAAAGGGATTGAAGTTTAAAAAATGGGATTGAATGGGATTAAAACCATTAGAGAAACCAATCGTAATTGGTTGATATATAACCCAATAATGTAATTTCTCTAACGGATTCAATCCCATTTTTTAAACTTCAATCCCTTTTCAATTACTGTTTAAATGTTTAATTCACAATCTTGACATTTATTGACAACACTTTCAATTTAAAAAAAAATTTCGACCTCCAGAAGTAAAATGTTTATATACATTCTCGTAATATTCACTTTCAAATTTTAAATGCATATATAAAATATTTAGGCCTATATATATGGTAACTATATTGGATAATAATAAATTAACATTCCCATTAAAACCGCCGATTACAAACGCAGTCGCAATTGGTTTTAATATTAGTAAATCATTAATTTAGTAAATCAAAGGTTCGAAATCACCGATTTTAGTTTATTCCCATTAATATCCCAGTAAACGAAAAAGGATTGGGTGGTCAAATTTTGGATTAAAAAGGATTGGGAAGTATTCATTGGTATGTAAAATGAATCCATCTTAATCGTTCCTTTTTCGTTTACTGGGATTGTCTCCTATCAGATTTTAATGATTCATAGCCATTAGAAAATGGAGAAGAATCAACGGGTTTATTCCCAGACAAAGTTAAACGGGATATAGATAATGTTTTTTTTTTTTTAGGGAAGCCACGTCATGGTATATCGCTATCATGGGATTCAATTGGAAATTCTCCAGGCAGGGTCGAATATCTAATAATATATACAAGAAAAAGGATTGAATGTTCAAAATTTGGATTAAGAAGGATTCAGAATGATTAAGATGGATTCATTTTACATAACCAATGAATACTTCCTAATCCTATTTTTAATCCAAAATTTGACCTCCCAATCCTTTTTCGTTTACTGGGAGGGATTCAAAAGGATTAAACGAATTTTTAATTCCTGGGAATTCGCGCTTTTAATCGAACGAAATTGATTGCGAACCCAGTAAAGAAAAGGAATTGAACGGTATTGACCAATTCCAAAATGTACAAAAAAGGAATTCGGAGGAAGTAAAATCCCTGTAAACGGAAACGTATTGGAAGTTAAAAATACGAATTCAACGAATTAAAATGAATTAAAACGACTGAAAATGAATTCACTTAACGCGAACATGAATTCACTTCAATTTGTATTTTTAATTTTCAATACGTTTTCGTTTACTGGGATGAATTCACTTTAATTCCTCAGAGAATCCCTTTTTTCTACATTTTGTAATTAGCCAATACCGTTCAATTCCTTTTCGTTTGCTGGGAATGATTTGAATATCGATCAATCCTATACTTAATCCACGGAGATGGATTGGAAATGATTCATTTTCGACGATAATATTTAAACCTTTTATTTCAGTAGGTAATATTATTTTTTAATTTGCAGGGATTGAAAAAACTAAACTAGAATCCTTAAGGAGGGATTCACTGGGATTGGAAATGATTTATTTCCGGCGATAGATATTTGGATTCGCAAAGATTGGGAAAAATTAATTTGAATTCTTTAACAGGTATATATTTGCATAGATTGTGAATCCTTTTATTTCCGGTAATTTTCTTTTAGGATTCACAGGGATTAAATGAAAAGGGCGAATTTAATTTTGTCACAACGAATCCATTTGACTCCACCTCCAATCCTTTTCCGTTTATTGGCCCCGAAAAGGGATTTAAAAGGATTAACAAAATTTTGAATTCCTGGGGAAAACTGACGAAAAACGGATTTGACATTGATGGAGCGCGTTTTTCACTAATTTTCTGAGGTTTAACGTCTCCCCACGGACTCAATTTTTATCGAAACGAAACGTGTGTGGGTGCAAATTCTTCGTCTTTTCAAGCTCTATATAACTTTGTTTATATGATATTTCGCTAGCTTATTTACCGGGATGAGTTAGACGCGAAAAACCGCAAAAAAGGCAATTTTATCCCTTTATATGAGGCCATAACTAGCGAAATATTCATCTCAGATAATATCCTCTTAAAGAGGAATTGTTGGGCTTAAAAAAATCTTTAAAATGCGCCCTCACGCGTTAATATAGGTTGAAAATGATCCGAGTTATTGCAAAAACAGTAATTTTTTTTCTAAACTTCAATTGCTCGCCATTCAAATTCTATGCGTCGGATCGAATTTTGGTAAAGGACTTTTTCATTTCAAATTTCACGAAGAATCGCCTCCTGAAATTTAATCCTCCAGTTCTAGAACACCCTGTATATACAGGGTATATCCCCATTTGAAACATCAGGACGTCTGAATAACTCTTCAGGGAATGGAGAATTAGTGACCTTCAATTAAACCCTGATGATCAATTTTGAGTACAATTGAAGGTCAAAGTATGTTTTTTTTTTTATATGAAAGGAACCGAAAATCTCGAGTATGATTATATGTCATCGTGTTACCTGTTCGTGTCATTTACTCTTGATTTTCAATACAGATCGAGGGGCGACTTTAAATGAAATGTTTTCCTGGCTGAAATCTCGTTGCTGTCGATGAGGATCGACCACCGTGACCATGCGCTTGACCTTGCAATAGTCTGTAAAATTTGAATATGAAAATACAAGCACAGAGAAAATGTCAGCAAAATTTGTTGATAATAAGAAACCAGAATTTTAGAATTTGAAAAAAAAAAAAATTTAATTAACGATATAAAGTTCCTATATTATGTGAACGACTGATGTTTCTTGAAAAAAAAAAAAAAAAAAAAGAAAGGATTGAAGAGTTTTAAACTTTATTTATATACAATATACCGTCTCTACCCACGCGGCACGTAATATTACAATATAATTGTAATATTATATAGTAGTGTTACAAAATATCACCGTAAAAGGCAATAATAATGTCACTGTAATATACAATTTCTGCAAAAATAAATCTCTCAAAGCAATATTAAATGGAGCTCATGGAACCTTCAATATATAGTTATTTTTTATTTCGTTTTTTAACAGTAACCAATTATATTTGAATAAATAAATAATTAATTAATTAAATAATTAATTTCTTTGTCTTTTTTTTTAAACTAATATAGTTATTTTGTTAATTTCATTATTTGTATAAAAGACATTAAACTTGAAAAGATGTTTTATTCACATTATAGACGTTTCGGTCATCATTGTGACCCTCTTCAGATTTATTGTAAAACTATAAAAAAATATACAAAAATAATATGTAGGTAAATATAAATACAATTTTTTACAATGATTACAACATGTAATAAATATGTAATAAATAAATTCAATTGAAAATACCTTAAATTTTACGAAAATATTTCTTCTTACATTATACGAACTAGTTATAATATATATACAAAAAAAAAAACAACAAATGTTTATTTACAAATGTATAAATACTGTAAGACATTATGATTTCATTTAGTTATAATATACAAAAAACTAGTTCGTATAATGTAAGAAGAAATATTTTCGTGAAGTTTATTTAAGGTATATTTTTAATTGAATTTATTTATTACATATTTATTACATGTTGTAATCATTGTAAAAAATTGTATTTATATTTACATATTTTTTGTATATTTGTTCACAGTTTTACAATAAATCTGAAGAGGGTCACAATGATGACCGAAACGTCTATAATGTGAATAAAACATCTTTTCAAGTTTAATGTATACAAATAATGAAATTAACAAAATAATTAATTATTTATTTTAATTTAATTTCGTTGCTTTAGTAGATTATTACCCTATTCTTATTTTTACCTAATTTTTACAATTGTTATTTTGCTCGCGAATAAACTTATTGTATAAAATCACACCGCCCCGTACAGAATTCGAACTCCGGCGCGCACTTTATCACTCGGCCACGCTCTATAGATGTATGATTCTATATCAATGTTTTGAAATTATATATTAATTACCTTACCATCACCAATTTGACAACCGATTTTTTTCTGGTAATTTTTGATGAAAAAAAGAATTGTACATTTTTTTCATTATTTGTTTTTTTTTTAGTCGAAATTGCTCGTCTGAACATTTAGATTTTCGAAAAATACAATTTTTGAAATTCCTGTATCTCAGGTTCATTGCATCGTCGAGAATCGAATGAAAAACGAAATATCCTTGAAATTATGAAGATTTTTCGATAGAAGTTGGGGAAATAAAAATTTATATGCAAATTATTTATTTTAAAATGACATACAAAAATAAGGCCCCTGAATTTTACGTTTATTCGTATAATCCGGAGGCCTTATATCTGCTATGTTCAAGTATGATATCTCCGGTAATAATATAATCCTACAGAAATCGCGGGTTTCGCTCATTTTTAGAGTATTGCACTTTACACCCAAATATACGTTGTAGAAAAAAAAAAAAAAAAAAAAACGAATAATAAAACGTACATTTTACCAAAATCAAAATATCAGTAAATTTCAAAATAATATCTTGTACTATTTTTCCGCTGTTGAATTTTGTATATTGCATTATGTTCTCGGACATTTATGTATCTATATTTGATCCAGGATTGGAGGATCAGAGAATCGGTGATATATATGTCGATTCCTATATAATTGGTCAATTTAAAAAAAATGAATGACTGCGTTTTATTCGGTATTTTTATACCAAAAGTTTGAGTTATTATTCAATGTTTTTGGTGCTAATTTGATAAAGTTATGCGTGTTTAATGTTTTTCCTGATAAACGCTTTACGGCCTCTACCCCAACATTTTAGTACGGATATATCCCAAGAACTAATCAGATCTAATAAATTAACGTTTTAATAAATTAACCCAACTTACAGTCCACGTACGCGCATTGATATGATATCTATTTTCGTTGGTGAGATGTATGTTTTTTTTCAAGTGACCAAATTCAATACAATAATCCGAAATAGATTTAGATATAGATTCATAATGCATTTTGTTCCTCAATTTTTTTTTTAATTCAAATAGTTTCAAAATGATTGAGTATTGTAATTCCAATTTATAAATTTTTAAATTTTGTAATATATATATTTATGATTTTGCATGTATTCAAGCGTAATACTTTTTATTTATGAAATTGGACTGATAATTGCATTCATATATTTTTGATATATTATTTTTGGATTCAAAAGCATTCAAAACGAACAAAATAAGAATTACGAAACGAATGCATTTTTATATACATTCCATTTCCATTTTTCGGATATTTATAAATTAAAGTCTATTCGCTTCAATAATTTCGAATCTAAAAGTGACGTTTACCATTTGGGATATTATATGTAGGTATAATAGAAACAACAATCACGTTTACAAGATCGACTCGATGTTATTTTCTAAATTTTCATAAAATTAAAGGACATTTATCTATCTCATTTGCAGAATATTGCGATGACGTGATTATTTGCTTCGTATGTAACGGTGACCTTACGTCGTTATAAATATTACTGTAATGTAGCACAATAATAGTAAAGTGAGGTCACTGCACTAGAAGATTATATATTTACATTTTATAGGTATGTCACTGAAATGTCACAGAAATATCACAGAAATACTGGTCCAATCCCTCATCATGAAGGTCCCACCCAGCAAACAATCACAGAAGTTATGTCACATGTAACTATTACGTCACAATCACTGTTATGTAAATGTGACAATTTTGAGGCGACATTTTAATGTAACTATTATATACATAACTGTACAGTAAAATGTTTTTATAAATAAAAAGTATAACTCTATTAGAATTGTTATTTTAAAATAGTTTTAACATTTTTTTTATACATAATTTTTATTCCGTACGAGTATTTGCTCCGCCATTTTGAATTTTTAAAAACTGGTACCGCTTCCTAATTAGCGACCCCAAACCGCTCCCCCTATCTAAATACTAAGTTTTGATATAAAAATTAAATATTCAAAATATAATATATTCAAAATATATTCTCAGAACATCATGAAGAATACATGATTTATACAATATTCTGAATACATATACTGAAAATATTATGGTGTTGTAAAATAATATCCTACGTATATCAGAATTTGTACCATACTCTATCGTGACGATCAACTCACGATATGCTAACAATATTCTGAATATATGTACTGCGAATATCATGTAGTATATCTTGGTAATATTCTGAGTACGTACTGAGAATATCAAGTAGTATATCCTGGTAATATTCTGAGTACTTAAAA
>JAPYZR010003289.1:0-32077 GCA_030522945.1 Trichopria nigra
TTCATTTAAGGACCTAAAACCTAATTTGACTCGGCTTGTCGATAAATTCACACGTCATTATTTAAGAATATACCGAGTGATAAATTCAAATATTATTTATTTCTTATTTTACTATTTCTTTGATCTCTTACGAAAAAGTTCACTAAAAATGATCAAAATGACTACAAGGTCTGATTGTGTTGATTTTGCATTGATACTAATCATCCAAGTCTGTATTACAGTAAAACGTAGTTCCACTCAACACACCCTCATACAAAAAAATTTATTGTAACGTCTGGATTATAAGATTGTTCGATCTGGATGATAACATAATATGAATTGCAGAAATTAGAGTGTAAATATGAATTTCATTAAAAAATGCTGAAAATAGCATTTTTCTTAATAATTTGATTAAATAATTGAGTCGTCTATACTTTATTGAAAGTTTAGTCAGTCACTAAATCTCTTTTTTTTTGGTCGAATTTTGGAATAATTGACTTAAAACAACTTGAGTAGATTTTAACAGAAGCCGTTGGCGACAATGTCCATGATCAAAAGGATTGGCTCGATTAACAATGACTAAAAGTATCTAACAATGACGTTTACAAATTCAAATGTTTAGTGAAAAGATGAGATTTAGAAAAAAATGTTATAGTCAGATTTTTACTGAAAATGCTTCACATTCAGTTCTTATATTAATATGCAGATGGTCTACCAGATGTGCGAGCTGTGTAGCGATGAAGAAATTTTGAACAGATGTACTTTTTAAGGCTTAATAATGGAGCAATCGAAATACTATTAAGTAAGAATCCAGAATAAGCTCTAAAATATTACATTCTTTTTTGTTTCAGATCATATAATATGGAATTTTGAAGAGAGACATAGTGCGAAGAAAACTAACATTAGTTACGGCTAAATTTACTACATTTTATCGAATGCTACTATTATATAGTACTAACAATCGATTCTGCTATTAAAGTTCTAAAAAATTACCGAATTG
Organism: Trichopria nigra; assembly: GCA_030522945.1. Taxonomy (NCBI): domain Eukaryota; kingdom Metazoa; phylum Arthropoda; class Insecta; order Hymenoptera; family Diapriidae; genus Trichopria; species Trichopria nigra. The sequence continues at coordinate 980 of JAPYZR010003289.1, forward strand.
GGATAAAAAACGCCAAACTTCCGAAATCAAGCTGCTACACAACTAAGGATATAATCCTCCCGTGTGGGTGACGTCATTTCACTGCGACACTCGCCATAGATTAGTAATTATCGAACAAAAATCATGGCTTAAATGAACTTTATTTATCGGCCACGTGGTTAAGAAAACTCGATGTATTACTCGTAAATGGCCCCATTGTCATTCATATCGGCTCGATCTGATTAAAACTCGCTGTGTAATCATCCGAAATTGTGCGCACCTTGGGAACTTTCGTTTTAATTGGTAAAGCTAGACTGTAATTTTAAATTTGTTCTACGTAGATGCCCCGTTATGAATGGCGGTGCGAACAATGACTGTCGCAGCCAATTAAGGAAAAGGATTAGTTGGGCCGTAGATGAAAATGCGTTGCGCGCGAATTGAGCGCGGACGACAGAAAATACGACGAGGGAAATTAGGATGAAAGGATGCTGTCGACGTAACGATGCCATTGTCCAAAACGATGCGGACGAGGGTTTGAGCGTTTCGAAACTCTCGAAAGGAGACTCCGAGTAGAAGAAGACGTAACGCGAGGAAGTCAAACAACACTCGAAAGGGATCGGCGAAAAAAAGTGACGTCCGCCATTCATGGAGAAATAAAATAAACAAAACTACGGGCGAATGCCTCGCGTGTGAATTTCGGTTCCGTCTATGCGTACTTTATGGGAGAGCAGCATTCTTCTGCTTTGTGCTTGACGTTTTGTTCATTTTAAAGACTGTCGAAGGCAACTTTTTAACTTCTTAATACTCAGTAATGTTTCATTCTTTTATATATATATACTCTCGTAAATATCCCCATCGAATGATCGATTCGAGATTCTGCGAAAAAAATTAGTGTTCTCCAGCGATTCATGGATCAAAAATGTGCATTTTAACGAATCGATTCACAAACTATTTTCTAACCACTAAACCAATCTAACATTCATTCAATAACCGTTCATTCATTTACCGTTTGATGAAATCTCCCGGTGTTTCGGTTATACTATTTAATTCGCTGGATTTTCAAAAGTCTTGGAAGATTAGAAAGTTAGATACCGAGATTATCATTGTTTACTATTTGGTGATGTTTGAAACTTCGCGTAATGACATTACGAAAGTAATTATATGTTGGTGGAGGATTCATTTTTTATGCAAGAATGTCGCCGCCTGGAAAACTTGTACTACATGAAATGATCAACAGAAGCCGTAGTGGGAAGACATATACATTTATGATATAATAATTACATCACAATCGACAATGCGCGCTTGTCAGTCACAATAAAGAGAAATATATCCTGCCTAATGGAGTAAATTTATGGCCGCGTTAATAGAATTATATTCTTCACCAAATCCCACAAAATTGAAAATTGCAGCACCGTAACATTCGCTGATCCAGTAAGGGTGAATTCCAGCATCTACATTTTTCCTCGACGCAAACTCCTCAATGTCGTGACGTGTCGAATTGAATTCGCCCCAAGGACGATCTTCGCATTGAGACATCATAATTAAGGGAACCTTCTGGATGGTGCTGTAGGTACGTCGTAGAGGGGGAGTAAAAGAGAGAAAAAAAAAACCATAGAAACCATGAGCAATATGGAGGTGGAGGCGGGCGTATGCGTCGTAGCGCACTGTGGATCGTCGGTATATTCTTGCCACGCTGAAATGAGTTTAATGAAAACAGCATTGTACCACGACCATTAATCATAGCGAGGTTCTGATAGTGGCCATCCAAATACTGCCTCTCGCTCTCCTTCTTTCTCTTTCATCTCCCTCGCCTCTAACTCCCTTCGTATCCCTCTCTCGTCACGTTGTACATATATATGTATACGATGTATCGTTGCTGAGTGCTGTGTTATGCCGAGAGAGCTTGTGGAATGGGGGCTTATGGAAATATGAATACGAAAAATGAGACACCCCTCGATTCCGCCTACATGAGCGGGGCGAAATTCGGCTCTTCAACCAGGGGATTTCGCCCCCGCCTCTAGACCAATCGATCCCTATATCCGCCATGTGAATAATCTCTCAGATGCTCTCTCTACGTTTCCTCGTGTGGAATTTCAACGTGACACATATACGTTAAAACACCTCAATTACACGTACAGCATTTGATAACGAAGGAGTACAATATAACTCCAATCATACAGTATGACCTTAAATGTATGCCAGCATTCCTGGTTCAATGCTCTTTTATCGTTGCCAGTTACGTACAGGTGATAAAGATAAAATAATGCTAATTTTAAGCAGACCAACAATCTTCTAGACGATTTTATGAACAAGGAGTATGGCAGCAGAGTTTGCTCGCGATATCAGATTATCATCACATATTTGACATAAATTCTTAAGTCAATTAATATCGATTCCATACCGAAAATAAGCAGACACCCATCGGACTATATATGAACTGTCGAACCATATTATAAAATATTAAGTGGAAAATATATTTTCTTGGTTCGACATTCGGCGACCTTTAAGTGTGAAAATATCAACGTGACAATTATCCACGTTGACGTAGATTTATGATTCCTTTTTGAATTACGATTGCTTTTGGAATTTTGAATATATCTCGAGTTTAAGAACGAACCGGGACAAAATTCGACAATGGACGTCCTGTCATCAGCTGAGCTGCATCGCTGGCATAGCTCTCAATTAGGACTTTTTGGACTGTCATGCTCGTATTTCGAAATGGCATCCACCACCTCAGATCGAGGCGGGCACAGGAACGGGATGAGAAAGAGACGCAAAGGAGCCCGCTTTGGGTCTTTGCGCTATTCTATAGTAATTGTTAAAATATATCTTTAAAATGTGTACACAAAACAATATCATGATCTCGCCGTTACTATTTCGTTTCTCCTTATTGCTTCTATTATGGATTGATTCGTTGAATTCTTCTTAATACAAATTTCAATCAGAATACATATCCAGTCTCAAGATTGATCCCACCGATTGATTTTCATATAGGTAAAAGCACAAATGGAGGAAATACGAGCAAAGCGATATTTCGATGGAACGCCATTTTTTTTTTTTTATTAAACAATGAAGAAGAGAAGAATAAAAAGTTCCGGCTGAGGACGGTAGAGAGACGCCCACTTTTTCAATTTCCAGGATCATTAATGCGTCCCGTCTACTACGAGAGGCGCATTTTGTGCCGATGTTCCAATATAGCTCACGGCCTCTTTCCCTTCTGTTCGAATTAGGCCGTCCAATGATGCTCGTTTGACGCTCAGCAACATCTATCATTTCTCACATCGAAAATTCAACGCCCTCGCTCGGATGCGTACGTAACCTCGAGTGGTGAACATAGGAGAGTTCATGTGTTTATTTATATATTACTAGAATTTTACATCGTAATCATATTGTCGTGTCATTTTATATCATTTATTCGTACTTTGCGACACGTAGATCTCAAATATAATGATTAAATTCTTAATTTTTTATACGGATGAAAATGATGATGTGGACTAGTTAGAAAAATCAATCTTACTTTAATTAATAACGTGGCGTATGATCAGTGAGCATTTCCAGAGCCACATTGAGAGTTAACAAACCAGATATAGAAGCTCTATTTCTTGCAAGCAGGCCTTGATCACTGAAAATTGGGACTACTCTTTCACTGCACGAGAACAGGTGGTGATCCTTATTAAAAATATTGTTCTCTGGCTCGAGTCCTTAGCACAAAACCAATCCCGTTGTTTAAATCTGAAAGGTGAATCAAAGCTTCGACCGTGGCAGGGAATCTTGTAGCTGGTGTGACAACTGTCGTGGTACCACGTGCTGGGGTACATGGTGACTTGTTGTTCTTCTTCCGTATTAGATTTAAGATATTCATATGTCAGGACCTACTAACGAGATAATGCGTATCTCTTGCTAATAAGATACGTCTTATTAAACACTTCTAAACCTCGATTAAGCATATCTGATCAAATAGTCATGGTTTTCCCTAATTAGGGTCTGACATAAGAAAGTCGAGTAGTTTTCACTTTGGTGTTCAGGTTTTGACCAAGTTATATTAATGATCCGATAAAATCATTTCAAATTCAGCGGATCTGTAACTGAAATCCTCGACGATTCGTCTTGAACACTGAGTACGCAAGAACAGAAAACCTCAGTTAAAGATCTCATTTTATGTCCAACAGCTTATAACATCAGAGCAATGATATTCGAAGATATCGTAAAAGAGAAACAAGAAGGATCTCTTTTACGCGGCTTGCGATGCACGTCACGTATATCGATTATCGATCTGTCTGCCAGTTTGATATTGCGATCGCCATATATGCTGCTCGGGGGGCATCCACGAGTATTAAACGTCGTGCGGATTACATCGCCGTCGTCGGGGCTTTACAAAGGCGCAGAACAATGCCGAAGAAGTGGATAGGAACGAGATAGGCATTGACTACCGAAGGACGTGAGAAAAGGACGAGGGCGAACAAGAGAAACAAGAAAATAATCAGAGGCAAGAGAAAGAGAGAACGCAAAGAGGACGTGGAATTTGATGGGCGACCCGCCCAGGCGGTCCCTGCAACGTCATGGTCGCGAAGCGTTCCTAACCTCGAAACATTCCTGTGACGCGACTTGCTCTCCGAGTTGAGATTATATATTACGTAAGTAGAAAGGCTCCGGCAATCGATTTATTTCGATTTGATATCTACAAATTGTAATATTGCACTAGTGTGTCATAATAGATCACCATTACCTTTCGCAAAGATCTTTGAGTTATTAGCGGGAAGCTGGATTTTGATTCTAGAACCATTACTTTTGTATGTTTTTGTAAAATTACAGAGTTATACCAATCGGAACAATTTTAACTTGCAAATCGATCGGCTATCATGAATAATCGACGTCGACATTGACAGTCATTGTTTGGTACATTGCTGACAAATGAATATCGCCCAGATCGGGACTAGATATCATTAGATGAGACATCTACGAACATGGTGGGGTCTGCCACCAAACGAATCTGTGTTTCTTTGCAGATGACCAGCCGGATAGTTCAAGGATTGTTTGATGTATCTCCATATCGACTTCCATCGGATAAGAATCGTCAGAGCGATCGAGTCGTTGCCTCGGCAAACATCTCGGATCTTTGCGATTACACACGCGTATTTATACGTGTACGTCTTATACAACCTTCGCACACATGTATACCGTAAAGGATCCCGTTTTATGTTCCACTATTTTATTTTCTCTCACGCCAATCATACATATATTTTGACTGTGTAGTTGCCGAGTGATGAATGGTTCGAACAAATAATATCGCTCTCGCTCTCTCTCACTCCTTAATTTTATTACAAAATTATATTCGGAAATGAACTCGTGTAGAGTTCTCCAGAGTGTAAGATCCTCCAGCACAAATTTAACCAGGTTTCTGAACAATAAGGTACTCACCTAATTGATCGACTATTCGTGATGGAGTATTCGATTAAATGTTTCTGATCACAGTGAAAGAAGGTATGCTTTATCAAACGATAGTTAAAAGACAGGGTAACAGGTTGTAGGTTTGATCAGAAAACCCTCACTGTCTGCATATAAAAAAAAATCTTTAATCTTCACGGATAAGTCCAGCCTGTTCTAAATTTTATCCTGTCATCATATCGTTTTAAATGTTAGACATTTGTGCTCGTGATCTGCTTAAAATCATGAATGTATTTATCAATAATTAAGAACAACACGTGTCTGATCAAAATGTCTAGGAGCTACCACTCGGTCTCGTCAAGATCATAACGTAAATTTGAACATATATGCATGTAGGATCTAATCGAGTAGGAATTACACAGAGAATTTTATTTACGAAAAAATAAAGGATAAGATCTTACCTTATCATCGCTTGCATTGATGGCTTCCAGAGCTTTGAGCTTTTCAATGTCATCCTCGGACTCGAGTTCGGAAGACGGGATTTTTTTCGTTGGCGTAGTTGGCTCGACCAGTGTGAAACCCAAATCGACGTCTTGTTTCCATAAGACTTCGATAAGGTCCATATCCTGAAACAGATGAATGCAGAAATTAAGACAAATGTATAAGAATTGCAATTAGCTATTAACACATTCATAACTGGAAATGATTTCGTCGCCTATACTAACATTAAACATTGTATAGGATATCAGCAGTGCTCGCGAAAAAATTCGAACGACATTGCGTGACTGCAATCGACGATAAAAATTCCATGCTGTGATACTTCTTCTTTTTTACAACAATGTAAACAAAGATAAAACAAATAGAAACCGATGTGAAAATACGAATTTCCTCGATACGCTTTCTCGCTTTGCCTTTCCGATGCTTGGACGACTCTGATCAATCTGCATTATTGTCATCCGCGACAAATCCGTGAAACTAATTTTCACCCATTAAATTTCTTATTGGCGATTAAAGCAAATTCAGCAGTTGCCAGAGAAGCTCCTCCAGCTCAAGATGAAATTAAAAAAGTCCCTGACAAATCGCAAACTTTCCCGGTCTGTACGACTCTTATTTGCATCAAGCATTCAACGGAAATTAAAACAGAAATGTCACTTCTTAATTAATAGGCTGAGAGAATTGATTAACCGCAGGTGGACTTTAATTTGTAACTCTAGAATGTCAATCTGTGGAGTGCGCGTATATCTCTTGAATATTCGGATGATCAATATTAAAATAGTAATATTTTTATTGTTATTCATACACTTGCATGTTTCAATTGCGCAAAGACATTGAGTAATAAAAAAGATTAATAGTGCTTCTTTATTGGTTGCATAAGTCAATGTTTATCATACATTCGTTGATAATTTACTTTAAAAAAAGGAAAATAATGAAAAATTTCGAAAAATATGAACAGATGAAATAACAAAAATTAAGGCAAATAAAAGAGTGAAATTTCACTTTCTTTTTGAAGAGTGGCTTATAGTTTCCACTCCAAGAAATTGAGAGAGTAAAAGTCCCGTTTCAAGTAAGGATTGTAATAGGGAATATTTTCGGCACAAACACACACACATACGCGCACACACTCAAGAATAAAACTGATGAAATATTTATAAACTGGTGTCATTCATGAAATTGAGCGGCAATGAATGTAAATATAGAAATTAGTGAAAAATCAAACAAAAGCAAATAAAATAATGATATAAAAAATAAAAACGAAAATTATTAGACGACGATTAAAATTTGAACAAGAGATTTTCTTAATAAAGCAAACATCATGCATCTTAAAAAAAATTATGAAAATTATGACATTACACGATAATTTGTAAAAATGATTCAAGTTGTACAAAAAGTACAGGCTTCAAAATTCTACGAGAATTTTTGAAAATAATATGAAAAATTGATAAAAATAAGGAAACGCTAGTGTACAAATTTTAAGAAAGCTAAAAATCATAATACTATTCAATTTGATCAAATCAGTTTAATCGCATGGACATAAGTAAGTAAAGATCATTTAAACAAAATACAAAACTCATTCACTACATTTTCAAACAATTTAATTGCTTTTCGTTTTTTAAGAATGCAATGATTATTTTTTTTAATCTAAAAAAAAAAAAAATAGTACAAGTAATTATATGACAATATAATTATATTGTCATATAATAATTTCTAAATAGTACCATATAGTTTTGTTTTTAAAATTAAAATAAACACATGATGCAATATGTTGCAGGGTAATGCTGGCTACATTATTAAAGATATAATTTATCTAAAATGAAAATAACTTCTATATTTCAGAAAATGTATCATTTCGTAAACATTACGACCTCCCGTAATGATGTGTTCTCGCGTTTATAATTCGATTAACACAAAAACATTTTTATTTAACGTGCGATAACAAGTTATACTTTAATAATCCGATAATCCGTTCAGCGATAACTGTATAGAAATAACGGTACGACATTTCAAGCCATGTTTTGTTTTTAATATATGAGAAATATTTCCGGCGATTATATTACTGTTTATCATTATAGTTATGGATATAATTTTTTTTTTCAACTTATTATACTATTTTTTAATAAAAATATATATATGTATATGTTACTTTATTTTATTTTATGTTCAAAATATTTTAATTTTTAGAAAAATAATTTCCACCTTCGTATATATATGTATTATGTATATTAAAAACAAATATGTCTATTGATTAATTAATTTCCAATGTTCGAGCAATGACTTCGATTTTAAAAACATTCCTTATTCGTAAGACCTGCGTCTTTTTAAATGTAAAATCCAATTTTTATTTAATGATTTCCGTAAGATTAATGACTATATCAGAGCATCGGACTATATAAGTGGCGGGGATGGGACGAGCGATGGGAGTGGTGCAGTATATGGTAGGCGAGAAAATAAAGAAGTGAAAAAGTGAGCATGGAAGAAGACAGGCCCCAGTAAGGACCGAGGTACCATATCACGTGATAGTAGGGCACAATAGGCGCCAGTAGGCAGCTGGTCCCTCGTATAGATGTATGCCCTCTTAATCCAGCCAATTCGTGGCGATTGTATACGGGACCGGCCCTATTACTGCCCTGATGGTACGCGGGTCCGGCCTCGTTAACCAATCTACGGATTTTCCTCGGTTATTCAGGGAACAGAGAATTGGAGCATGCGCGACCGATCGGAACAACGGCGGAGGGCGGGCTGCCAATAGAAATGGCGCATATTCCAGGAAATGTGAGTCGACGGAAGGAAGCCAACATGATCGTCAGTTTTCCCTTATACGTTTCTACAATTTGCTTGAGTCAATTGAAGGCAATTAACATTCTTTGATGGACGAATCGGTTAAAAAAACTTTCATTTACTTTTGTTCGTCAGGCCTGAGAAACTTAATAAAAGTAGTGAAATGTATTGTTCTATAATGTCCTTATAAAAATTACAGTTGAATTTGTATATTTAAACGATTAATTCTTTAAAATATGAATGAAGAATTGTACAAAGAATGTCTTCACATTAATTCTTTTGACTTGATATAACGGAACATTTTTTTATTTTTAATATAATCCAGATATGCATATACATTATAGAATTCCCACGTGGCTCTGCTAGCTGTCGTAAAACACGTGCAATGTTCAAATCTATGTTTTTGTCTACAGATTTTTACGAGGGCAGTAATGTCCACAGCTTCTATCAAATTTTGCGAAAATATCTTCTGTTGTCATCCATGAACACTGTACGTAACACATTTTTCAGATTCTCCGATCGAGGTTTTAGTCATAATACATAAAATCATCTTCAGAAGAAAAGTAGAGTAGTGAACATTTTTTTCACGCTATAAACATTATATTCTCATAAAAAAGATGGGCTGTTTAGCTGATGGGCAGTGCCAAGAAATCAGCCGATATTGTTGCCCAATACTCGCTTTCAATAGAATCTATTAAGGAATTGGCTAGGAAATGAGCATTCAATCGTCATCTACTTATAATTTGGTTACTTCAGATAAAGAAAACATTAAATGCAGTTGCAGCCCAAATCTTCGCAAAAGAAATAGATTATAATTTGAGGTTATCAAAGTTACAAACGTCATTCTGTATACCGGTTCAATGTTCCTAGTAGAAAATGAGTCTAGTTTTTGGCTAGTTTCTATCCAGTTTGCTTTTTTCCCATGTTAAAGGTATAGGCAGGATAACTGGGCCCCTGGTAGAAATTAATCGTGGTATTCCGTTTTATTGTAAAGGCCCGAAATCGGAAAACCACTATGAAATCTGTAGGAGAAAATCTCTCGATTCTGTCCAGATTTTATGTAGACAATCTAGAAATTTGATAGTGAACATTACTATAAATTCTAGGTGAGATAAAATACGAATTCTGTCTCGTTTCTATATCGATTTTGTCTAGAAAATTCTAGATATGATTATTTTTATAGCAAATTTTTGTTTAGGTTAGAATAAAATAGCTTTTCCCAGATGAAAACTAGACAGATTCTGTTTAGATCATGGACATAGATTGTTATCCTGGCCTCATATACATTAGGCGTCTACCTGCGGATATTGGGGCTACATTTTCCAGTCTAGAACCAGTAATTATTCTTGGTAATCTAGACAGAATCGATACAGCGCCACGATTAATATTTCTGCTAGGGGCAGTGTAACAGAAAACTGGACAGGTTTCTACCAGGGGTAGTTTTCTGTAAGTAACTTTAACAATTGAAGTTACGTTAGAATTATTATCCGCAAACTTAGAATTTCAACTTGTTACACCAGGAGCTTAAGTTAAATTATTTTTCAACTTACTCCCAGTGTGAACAATTAAACATATAATAGCAATATAGACTAGAACCCAACAAAATACTAATCATAAGCATTGTTCGTTTTGCAATACGTGGATTGCTCCGAATCGCTCCTTTTTCAATATATAAATATACAAATTACATTGGCAACCTAACCTAACCTTTGATTTAGAGCGATTTGGAGCGACTCCGAATCTGGACAAATGATCCTTACATTATCACATTAAATTACATTAAAATATTAGCCAGAAACCAATAATATTGGACGTGAATGAGGCAGAAATGCTCGCCTTTTTCGCAAGGGTAGTTCGATATTAAACATTTTCAATGCAACATTTCGTAACTGAAATCATACTGATTCCGTACGCGGTCCATTTTTTTTTGGTACTTTTAGGCGTCCACCTCTCGGTCCACCCTGTACATGGGTACGATTGTACTAAACCTATATACACTGAATGCACAAAAGTGCATGACATTTAATTAAATTTATACCGACCAGTGCGGGCCTGAAACTGAATACCGTAACTAAGATAAGTTTTGTGGACGAAGGTAATATTTTATGCTTCAATTACTACTCTTGTAGGATGTCTAATAAGAAGGAAAGATTTGCTCTCGATTCTTGAAGCTTATACATATTGAGAACTAATTGAATCGTCATTACCCCTGGTAGAAATCTTTCTAGTTTTCTGTTACACTGCCCAGTTATCCTATAACTTTAACATCGGAAAAAAGCAAACTGGACAGAAACTAGACAAAAACTGGGCTCATTTTCTACTATAGGGACTTTGTCAAGGGATTGCACGAAAGATGTTTGGCTCTGTATATGAGTTAGTCGGTTTCATTTCAACATTTATTTAAACGTTTATGATGACAATCTTGAATTAAAAATAAAGCATTTTAAGAAAACGTGGATTATTGAAGAGCTAACCGTTTGAAAGAAGTACAAGCCAGAGTCGCCATTAAAGGATTAAAATTGACAAAACTTATTGAAAAGCTTGATCCAGGATGGTCATTCCAACTTGTGAAGGATGTTATTTCTATTCAGCACGATTCTGCCAGTGATGTTTCGGATGAAGAGAACTCGACCATGTGCGAGTAAAAATGCATATATACCATAAATATGTCATAAATATGTCATAAAAATAAAGACAAACTAATTGTTATACGAAATGATGGCTGTCAACTTATGGGTGCGGCATATATGTTAAGGACGAGTATAATTGAAGTCACCATCGCTTCACTCGCTTTATATGCATATACGAATTGCAAAAAAAATGTCTGCCGTGATTAAAAGACGGACAAATCAGGACATTCGTCGTCCAAAGAGTTGTCCTTAAATAGATTTCTTCTCTAAGTGACTCGAGGAAAGCTGACTATTTTTACTCGGCACATATAGTCGTGTCTTTCAATCGACATTTATATCATCTTCGAGATGTCACTTCCCGATTAAAAACAGATCACGTATAGTCCAAACAAGTAAAAAAATTAAACGACAGATAAGGTAATATTTTAATTTTTAATCTCGCACCAGTTTAGCAGTCTGATTTCTATATAATATACCGTATAACCCAGAACAAATTAGAAACTCGCATGCGGTTACATATTTGGGACGCCAACCCCACATCGAATTGCAAGCAAGACATCGATGGAATGCATTTACAAAATAAGTGAAAACATGATTGTACCATGTCTTTTGTAATAGAAGATTTTTATAAATCAATGGAGAAAGTTTGCGAGAAAAAAATATAAGCGTTAAAAAGGAGAGAGGTATTATATAGGTGTGGGCGAGAGGTCGGCCATGTTGGCGGCGCGACGCAGCAGGACGCCCGCCGCGCCCACACCGCGTGAACCCGCGCCGATGGGCTCGCGGTATATATACCTTCAACCCACGTTTGGATTGCATCCTAGCATTACAGACGAAACGTCAAATCAGCTTCGAATCATATATAAAAACGACGGAATGTAAAAGAAATATATATATACAATCGAATGTACCTTAATCGAATGTCAATCTGTGTTGCAGTCAGGGCGCTTATTGCTTGCTATATATACTTTCGAATCGATAATATAAATGCGGTTGATTAGGTATATATATATATATTTCTATATATGGGGGTTATCTACAACTACCAGGTATCTAGGAACCTCCTTACACTTGTCCCTGACAATTATTCTGCCAAAACTGTCTTTTTGTTTTTGGATCTATATATACCTGAATACATGAGATTATAATTTTTGAGAACCGACATACCTGTATAGAAGTATATATGTATTGAGCACAACAACATTACAAAATGGAGTTGAATCATGTTTGATAAGAAAATCGTTAATTATTTATTCTCGTTAATTTCTGTTGTTTTTTTTTATCATAATTTTGAATTTAAAAAAATGAGTAAAGTGAATTTTCACTTTAGATGAAAATGATTGGGTCCGCGTTAAATGCCGCTCTCCATTTTTGGGAACGAAAATTAACCAACTTCTTTATGAGTGCGGTTAATACGCAAACATATTCGTATATGTAAATATATACATTTATTCTAAGATTTGTCACTGTAAGTGAACGCGTAACTTTTTTGCTGGAACTATATTGAATATACAATTGATTCAAAAGAAATAATTGTTGAAGAATATTCTTATACATATATTTTCATAATACAGCTCGAATTTTAAAATATTGCATAGATACTTTTTAATTAATGGTTAAGTTAGAAATTGACATTATCGACTCAGATCCGCGCGTCTTACATTGGAGGTGTGGGGGTGCAATCTCTTACAGTGGTACAACCAAAATCGTGGATTAAAACTTAAAAAACTTGAAGTATTCATCAAAATGAATGTCAAAACATCGATGGTCATTTATTAAAAGTTATTTTTTAAAATTAATTAGTTACAATATGACCGACATGAAAATTGAGAAATTTAAAAAATATAGTAAAGGATCATGTACATGACGGATCGAAAATTCTGAAATATGCTAAATTTATCAAACTTATCTCGATGCGATAAGGTGCTTTTGAATCGGCGTAAAAACGAATTGCGTTTGAAATCCCCAAACAAAAATATGAAACTATAATATAATCGAACACTATTGAATTTGCTACCTTTTGACGAGGTCTACACGATTTTCATCGGAGTTTATTTTCTTATAAATTACTAACCCGAGTCACCAAAAATCATCTTATTTCCTAATGTCAAAGGACTCTGACTGGCTTGTACTCCAAATTACAGAAATTGAATATGGCGAAAACGTTACAAATTTACCCTGGTAGAAATTGCTCCAAAATACTGCCCAGTTTTTGGCTAATAAACTTGTGTACTAGCCAGTTTGTGGACAATATCTTATTGAAATCTGGCCAGTTTCTTATTGGAAATGTAACGATAGATAATTTTTGGACTGTTTCTGTCCAGTTTTTGGCTACAAATATTCCTAATATTTATAACTAAAGGGATAATCATTTTTTGGTCCAGTTTTTAACCTAGAATTGTTCATTTTAACTGGACAATATGTACGTAACATTTACCCATTTATTTTATGTACATATATTTAAATAATTTTATTGTGCAGTAATTAGACAGGATATTTTTATAAATATTTTGAATAATTTTACTGAACAGTTATTAGGTAAGATTTTTAGCCAAAGCTATGGACAGTTTAAATACATTAATTTTGTGCAATATTTAGAGAGTTTTGTAACAAAAACTAGTTTGCTTATTTGTGTCTAGTTATTGTCTAGTTTGTGGGCATTTTTGCTGTACACAGTTTTAACCCACTTAACTTAGCCAGAAAATGGACTGTATCCAATAAAACTGGACAGTATTTCTACCAGGGTAGGGTTCAAACATTTTCAAATAAATGGAAAAAAAATGAATTGCATATGAGAAAAGGAAAAATATATACACAATGAGAAAAATTGAAAATAAAAAGTAAAAACTGCCTACCAAAATTTGGGACCTTCAAGAAAAAAACGTTTACTAAACAAAATATGAAACTAAAGTTATTAAAATAAAAAAATGATTGAGCCACTTTTCAAAAGAGAAATGGAAGTTACAAATAATTACAAATATTGATATAGATGTTAACAATTAGAATAACAGTTTTCCAACACCTATGTATAAACCCAGATAACGAATAAAATATACGTACGTATATAAATTTGATAATCGACAAATGTTGGCATTAAGACTGACAACAAAAACCAAAATTACGAAATAAAATAATATGAATTTAGGTATCCTTAAAAAATACCGATGGAAATGGAAAAATATAATAAATGACAAAAAAATTAACCAGAACAGAGATAAACTTTACTAATTTTGACATTGTGCCCAAAAATGGAATTTAAATAATGATCGCATTATTAATAATGCGTAAGAGTAAGGAACGATTAATCAGAAGAATTCGTAACTGTTTCCTGTATGAATGTATATAAGACAACAGGAGTTTCACGAATTTGAATTTTGCGAAACGAGGAAAAGGAAGTGATGAATAGTGGGAGAAAAATTTCAAGCCACCGAATCCACTGGGGAATAACAAGAGTCTGGGAAGGCAAGAAAGCCCAAAGCAATCCTTTATACAAATTGCTCGGTATAATCTTCTTGTAACGCCGACGATGCCGTATTCTTTTGTCAGGATCTTTATAATACGTGTACGTATGTATTACCCGTGTCTCTCGACGAACGTAGAATATTTCACTAATGGCCCTAAACATCGCTGGCTAGCCCTGCCTTTTATATCATAACATATTGCCCATTCATATTTCACCTGCGCGCTCGAAGGGGTGAATTGTTAATGACAAAATACCAAGAAGTTCAAGCTTTATTTATACTTTAACATCGGTTTCTATAAAGGTTCGGTAAATGGAAAAATGTCCTTTAAAAAGTAGAACCCGCAACAATCAAATAAAAATTAAGTATAAATATAAGGAAAAGAAACAAATATCTAATTATAGGATTGGCGGCGCTGATAACATTCAATTTATAATTGTCAGTCAAATCATAATGTCATTACCGACATTTCAGAATATGATATGTGAAATAAAATATTCTCATTGAATTTTGCAGGAATAGCTCATGGTGTGCTTCATAAAATTGATGATTAGGACTGCTTAGGCTGTCTAGACATTCTGCAATTTGCTCATCTTGGTCAAGTATGATTTTGAAACTATTATCTTGTTGATAAATGTCAAATAAAATGTGGAAAAACAATATATTCCGTCACTTGTAGTTTTTAAAGTTTTCCTATGCTTTATTATAGGTTAAAATATATAGAATATATCTCAACGATATAATTGACTGTGTATTAAAAAATATTACTATAGGATAGGTCCTATCAGTGATACCAGTGACTGAACATACTAAATTCTCATTCGGCAAATACACTTTGCATAGGCATAGGTCGGGATTTACCTGAAAAACTCGCTGCAATAAGTAAGAGAATATAAAGTGTGAAATATGAGGAAATCATAAACAACGCTCTTGTTTTTCAAACACCTAAACCACCGAAACCACCTTAAGGGTAGGCTACCTGTGGACGTCAATTTTTCAATTTATGTAGTCAAGTCTACCCCTAGGCGAGGGCTTGAGAGGTGGTCAGTTGAACGACACCGCAAGACCCATTATAGAGGTAGATGGACCATTTTGCCTTTTGTCGCGGCTTCTCGCTGACCGCAAAACGTCCGAGCTCCTTGCAAGTGACTTCCGAGTAATTTATGGATGACCAACGCAGCCTTGTTTAGACAACGTAGTGGTGCCTTATGTCCCACGAATGATCATTGTCTCACGACGACTCCCATGAACCTCGAACGAATAATCGTTTACCGCTTCGTTTGTGTTTTGGCTTCATGCTTGTCAAACGCTAGAGAAAACCCTTTAAATAGTACGTCTTCCCTACAAAGAGGTCGCCGGTTGACCATTTAGGTGTTATGCGGAAATGTCATTCTTACGAGGGTTGTAAAAATTTTGTCTTAGTTGCAATTAGTAGCATGCTTTTTAATTTTGTACGTCTGAGACCTTGCACAAAAACCAGAATTTAGAGAGTAATTATATATATACATACACCTTATATTCCGCCAGTATCGGCAAGTTATGGAAAAACTATTGCAAACTTGGTAGTTTTTTTAATAGTGCCTTAATTAATTGACAATTTAATAGTCGTGAATTTTGTTAATCAAAGTTTATGTAATTGTGTTGCTAATAATTTTATGTAACTAGGGTAGAAAAATGGAGTTACTCCTGGCTAGTTTGAAGTTTAGAGATTCTATCAGGAACGCTATTTCCTATATCATGTATTTTCTCTCAGTATTATTGCATTTATTATTCATCGATGGCCTCTGTCCCAAGACAACTTCACGTAATTTCGAATATAGGAAAAAATAGTTTTTCCACAAAAAATTTGACGCGTAGCTGATCATTCAATAAAACCTACTGGTTTAAAATTTTACGAAAAATTAAACTTTTATATGAATGCCAGCTATCTTACTCGTTTCGAAAATACTGCAATATCCGCAGTTTTGATTAGGAAATCTCCGGATTAATTTCCTGACTTTAATTACTCTGTCTACATATATGTGAGTACGTGGTTTCATTGTACGTACGCTCATGACAATGGCGGCCTCTGTAACTGCTCACGTACGATACAGAGTGCGTAGGAGAGAGATAAAAATAGATGTACTCTATAGAGACGCAGATGGATGTACGGATGCGTGGATGGGTTTGAGAGGGAGGGGATCGCGAGAGGGAGAACGATAGGAGGAGCGGTGGGAAACTGGGATATAGGTGGGAGCATCGAAGAAAAGACGGGCAAGTAGTGTGGAGATGAAGAGAGATTCCAGAAGGGGGGGATTTGATTAATGATTACGCGGCATCGGGAACTATAGGGAGAAAGAGGATTCGTATATTTCTAGGGACGCCTGTCGGCCTCTCGATTCTACGAATAGTATTCCCTCCTCCGGATCGTACTTTGAGAAATCTCGTTAAAAGCTTTTTATCGTATATACATTTACGTGCCGCGCATTATTGGTAACCGAAGCTTCAAGTAAAAGTTGGTAACTGAAATTAAAAAGAAGTCCTATTCGTGCATAAATCGATGCAAGACGCTTTTAGATATTACCGAGTAACGTTAAGAATATCATGTTATTGTCGATTAATTCTTATCTGATATTAACAAGTGCGCCACGATAATAAACATTCTTTAAATAAAATTGTAATGAAGGTCGTAACTTTTTATTGCGCAATTTCAATCCAATTCATATGATCTAAATTCTATGCAAACAATTTTATCGTGTTGAAAATTATATTGCGATCCACCATCCAGAATACTAAACATTTGTCAACATCCTAGTTAGGGATTCTTTGTCTCCATGGCAGTGGGCGTTATGGCCAGGGACGAAACATTTCTTTTGGCAATATCATGCAGGTGTGGGTGAATTTAAGATTTCCGTCGCTCTGTTTAATCCCGCATGAAAATGAACTGCATAATTAGAATGAATATAAGATTATAATATTAACACACAGAAATGAAGCTCTGGAATCAGGGATGCTCTTACTCTTGAACCCTTTTTGTATTTCATTTTCGCGACCGATATCACGGAGGCCCTCTGGGATACCGCAGACGCGATCATTTATCAAATGCGGATCGTCGTTTGATCCCGACTCGCTCCTTATAGCCATTGTCTGCCCTATCTTCCATCTTATCTTCCAACTAATGCGTGTCTTATCTGTCGATGTGTGAGCAACAATGTATGGAAAAAATTTAAAATAATTATATTTATAAGTGTAAAAAGTTATTAATAATATTAATGAACGTAGGCAATATAAAATTATAAAATTTGTATATAACACAAATCATTTACACCGAACTTCGAATTAGTTAGAAATTGTCTGCAGCAAATCCCATAATGGTTCCCATGATTTTGACAATCCCCTTAGTATTTTCGTATTTTTTTTTTTTTTTCGTAAAAATGGGGTTTATATGCGCTGCATCATGGGTCATGTGACATTGAATACACCAAACCATAAAATATATGTCAATTACAGTCTGGCATTGAAATGACCAATTAATTCAGTAAATTTAGTTTCAAACACAAAATGTTTTGGAAAATTATATGTGCAGAACAAGTGACCATTATGTTATGACCATTATCATAAACATTTTTGCTAAATCTCTGGGACGTGCTGAAAACATCATAGTAGATTCTGGGTCACAAATCTTCAATCTAAATTTGTACTTTTTTTTACTTCATTTGCGACAAATATTGATAAGATACAAATCTGTTTTTATAATTTAACACGCTTCATATCTTTTGTATATCATTTGCGTTTTCTACTTCAGGTAAGATAGGTATAGTCGAGAAGGGAAGCGTGTTTTAATGCATTCAATGATGAAGAAGGAATATTGCGAGCTGTATTTTAGAGGCTGAAGAGGAATACCAAGATGCTTGAAGAGAAGATACAATAAAACAGCCGATAGAACATAGCTATCTGGAGAGTGTAAGCGAGAAGGAAGACAACTCTTGAAGCTGATTGGGGCCTCACACCCATTGGTTGTCGTTCTTGCGAATGGCGTCGATTGTAGTTGCATTATTTTAATCAAAGTCCGTTTTCTTATTCTCGAACTTTTCCATCATATACGCGTGAAGTTGCAAGGGTTGATTATTTATACATGCGATGGAAAATGTAATTATTATTTAAATATATAATTATTATTTTCAAATTCATATTACGCAATGGAAATATTTGGTGATGTCTCAACCTTTTTAAGTATTTTTGTCAATGCTTCCACTAGAAGTTGACTTCATTGTAAAGTTCAAAATTTTTGAACACTTCTAACTATGAGTCATTTTAAAAATTTCTTTTCAATGCTTATTGTAACATTTTTACGTTCATTTACTGACAAGAAAATCCCCGTCCTCTTACAGGTCGACACGAGCAGCTGGACTCACAAGAGCCGGCAATTGCGAATGAAAATCACGTCAAAGGCGCAGAAAATCATCCTGATTCTCCAGGGATGCCGCATCGATCACACGCTTGTGTCCTAGCGCGTCAAAATATTTCAGGGATCGTGCATTGCTGGATTGCTCGAATCATGGATCTAGAAATGCGTTGCGATCGCAACGTACTGATGTTCGTGTGGCTCAAAGTTTTCGATCCGCACGTATATATAAAGTGAATAGGCCGCTGGTTGGGAATACGAATAGAATGGATTCATATCCTTCGGGACTAGTTTGTAGCATTTGATTTTATGAGCCACGAGCGAGCAAATCCATCAACAGAAATATCCGCGGCTGCTCTTTTGATTGATATTTAAAATTCGTCACACATGCTTCGAGCGGAAAATCAATATTTATCGTCTGAAATATCTTATGAAAAGTGAATCTGGATGACGGATGAATTTAATTTTCGTACATTTTTAAGTCGTGCGTAAGGCTGCTGAAAAGATGTAGAAAAGCGATTAGGAATATTATCAAAATACGCGATCAAAAGATTTCGATGAATATCAAAATCAGGAATGTTGGACAAATTATGATAAAACATTAATGCGCACTTCATGTACATCGCGTGTAACGTAACCTAAAATGATTTCCAGTTGAAACCGGACGGTCTATTTATAAGCCGATAAGCGTGTTAACATGCATTGCACAACGATTTACCTATGAAAATTCTACTCGCAATTTGTCCATAAATTTCTATATTCGACTTGATCGTTTTTGAATGTCCCTTATTTGCTGGCATTATATTATATGTTTCGATTAGGATCAAATTCATACATTTTTTAATAAACCTGTACATGTATAGTCTATGATATTGCATAATTCTTTATAGATAAACAGGTATCAAATACGTAATAGATGCAGGGTGAACGAAGACAAGTGAACATAGACATATACCCAAAGAAGTGTTTCCATATTCTGATGTATCACAATAAATATACATATGACATAAATATATTCATGCATGTATAGCCATCATGGCGTGTGCTTATTATACCGCATGGTAGCCATGATATTTCCTGAATTCTGATGTAATATGTTTGAATTTCCTTTATTAATTTTTTCAGCCTCTTTCGGTATGTAAATTAAAAACAAATTTAATTCCATTAAATTTAACTTTCATCGTAATATAGTTCAACTCAGAACTACAACAAGGCAAACAAACGTTTTATCATGACAATTTCAGTAAATACCGTCCAGAAACTTCAGGGATTCAATTGGATTAAATGTCTCCAAACTGTGATGAATATTATAAAGGATATTATATGAGAATACATAATTAATTACAAAATCACATTAATATTTTAACGTTAAGAATTTTCGTTTGATCTTCCAATAACTTTTCGATTCCGCCGTATCCACCTGTTTCAAAGGAGGAAACTTGACTTTCGGAGCACACAGTCAATGTGTGACACTTTCAAAATGTTTTTGCCGCTCTTTACAAAAATATGACAAATGGACTTGCGGCGAACCTTTGAAAATTTTAAATATAATTCACGAAGAAAGTCTCTCACCAGCCGCAAAGTATTCAGAGGACAAAGGGAAGAGCTGTGTCCTTTACCAAACGCTTCGTTTGCCTACAACACCATGTTGATGCTTTCCTTGTCTCTCTAAAACTGACTGCCAGCTTCGTTTGTCGTGATATTAACATTGCATGTACTTCACCTTTATAGCCACTTCTAAAATTTCAATATGAAAGGTAATTTTATCTATTTCCCGTATAGGTAACAGGTTAACTTGGATAATCCCGAAACTTCGCATTAATTTCGATTATCCAAGTGTGGATTCAGGAAAATTAATAAACTTCAACTAAACCGTTCATATGGGACTGGATAACAAAGTAAGCAATTTAATTAGTCGTTATTTATGAAAATTAACTATTAATATACGGCCTAAAATGGTACTTTACGTTTGGTTTCTTGTAACTGTTAACCCTAACAAGACTAACAAGCGCTTGCACGTGAAATGCAATGTCCTATATACATGAAATATCTGTACCTAAAACACGAAACTACATTTTATATGGGTCTATAAATGTAATTTTTCTTAATACAGGCATTTTATGAAGTTAAACAGAAATTTCTTTCATAGGACCGAAATAATTGAATAATAAAACTTTATCCGGTAAACTAGCATGTCATTTGAATTCTTACATAAAAAAAGTTTGAAAATTCAATTTTAATCAATCAACAGCTTATTGATTCATTCATTTTACGAAAGAAAACTTTATATCACGTTAAAAATTGTACATCACGTTAGTTATTGTTTATGAAAATATTCCTAGTTCAGAGTTCAATCAACAACTGCGACTTCGCTGCACCGTGTTTAAATTCTCAGAAACAGATCTGTAGCAAAAGTCGATTTTTAACATGTTTTTACGTATCTTTTAAATTTTTTATGATTTTTGTGTTAACATCCTTTGAATTTATAGATTTTTACTTAATTTTTTGCAATTTTACTTTTACTTCTATTGAAGACTCGAATTAACAAATCAGAACATCATGAATGTACGTATATTAAATAAAGCAAGTTGTATCTTCAACGAAAAACTTTCCGTTTTAAGAAACTTTGAAAATAATCTATTCAATAAAGTAATTTCGTAAAGATTTAGAAACATTTAAACATTTTTTCTCAGCCATTCGAAACATGAAATATTGCCACAGAATACAAGTAAGTCGAGACGCTATAAATTTTTAATATTATTCGACACCCATGAATTAAAATTTAGGAAAGTAAGGTCACATAACAACATTAGTCACAATTAATGAAAAGAAAGAAGAAAAGACATTTAAATAAAGAAAATCCTTTGGTAAAAATGAGTTAAGGTAAAAATGAGTTAAGATAAAAATGAAGAAACATTGCTCCAAATGTGTAAGAGCATGATTGATATCATGGTAATTGCGGTAAAATGAACAATCAGACATTAAAACGTGATGATTGCTGCAAATGCGTACGAAACTTGATATTTAACATTAATCCGGCCCTGACTTTCTCTCTGTCGATGGATCATTTATCACTCTCGCGGCATTTTACACACGCCGTTGTCTCAGGAGGGGGGGGAGGAAGAAAACTATTTTTTTTTCTTTGCAGGGTAACAAAAGTGTTTATAGCAAACGTACATATAAGCACGGTTATTCGTGGGAGTTTGACGGTGGTCCTTTATGAAAATCATTTTTCAAAATCTGCCGAAATCGAAGTTCTGAGATAAAATCACAATCGTTCGGAAGCGTCTCAAATTAAAGATCTTTAAAAAATCGAATATCAAACACCGAGTCAAATATCGTTTTCCAAAATAATGGATAAACGTTTAATGGCGTTTGCGGCGACTCTAACAATACATGTAAATTGAACAATTTTTCATTTCCCAATAAGGATTTGCCACACGTGGATCCAAGTTTGAGCTGAATTAAACTATTGATTATAACATTTTTACGACTAAAATTTAATTTAAACAAAATATTGACGAATTATTCAATGTGATTTAAATAAAAATTCGATTCTATAACCTAACATCTTTTCAAATACAAGAGACTGAAAATAGCGTCGTGCGGTTTTTTTTTTTTTTGCTTTATTATGTCTAGACAAACAAGATAGCCGACTGCAGTGTTGTTGGAGCAAAAATTGTGTAATCGCAAATAATATGCAATTGCTCTGCATGTCTGATAAAAATACATTTATACGTGTATCGAATTATTTGGTAAATTTCATTTGAATAAATTCTATTAAAAATAGGATATATAGTTTTACAACGAACACAAATTTAAGACTGAGAATGTTCTGTTTTATTATTATTTTTTTTTTTTTTTTTAATAAAACTGTACGTTTTTTTATAGTCGAAACTGTTTGTAGTTAAAAAAAACTATAGCTATATTATGAATTAGTAAAAAAAAACTTTCAATTAATGTTGAATCATCAGTAAAAATAAACTATAAAAATAAACTTAAAAAAAAACTACTTGGTTGTTGTCGCATTTCCGATATTAACTACAATACAACCGTGAATAAGATCAATTTCAATTTAAAATGAATTAACATTAATCGTATAATTGAAATTATAGATTTCTGGGAAATTCTACATTTTGTAACGAAGTAAGAAATTGTAATACATTATTAATTTTCGAGATGAGCGTCTAAGATTAAATTTATTGTCATGTGACAATATATTGTTGGATCAAGTTAATTATACCGTATATAAACAACATTCAAATAAGAAACTTGAATATAAATTTTAAACTTTGTAATCAAGTCCTTTATATTTTTTTGCGTGATATATGTACAAATAATGTATTAAACAATATAATTTGAAAATATATTTTAATATAATGTAATGATTAATTCAAGCAAAAAATAATTAATCTGATAAAATCCTGTGTGAACATATAAATAAATAAATAAATAAATTACGCGCAAAAAAATGCAATTTGCAGACATTTCTGCAACTCCGGAACTCTTCCTATTTTTTTTTATCTTTTTCATTTTTTTTTATTTTTAATTTTGGTATTAATTTTACCTACAAGTTAACAAAATTGATGATATGCAATGTCGTCGTGTAAAATGACTAAATATAGAGTTTTTTTCATTTCACGTTTGTAGATTATCTCGAGATAAGTTTACCATATTTTTATACATGCCGATGGAAGTTACCGAATCGATTATGGACATTTCATTACAGATCTTATATTAAGAAATTTTTTCGCGATTAGCTACATACTCCATACTGTTACAAACCCGTAGTTTAAATGACACGAATGCTGCCATCTTACGAGAATCCGTTCAAGTTCCAGGATACTCGAAGTACGGGATTATAAATTAAGGTGTCAGTGCCACGTGTTAAAAAAGTTCATAAGAAATTCATTTTTTTTTTTTAAACTGAGTTTACAAAGAATAACTTCAATGCCAATAATATATATATATATATATATGTGTGTGTGTATATATATGTGTACATGTATATAAATTATTTTTCGCTTATTGTACAATAAAATCTCTATGAAAAAAAGGAATAAGTAGTTAATGGACATTTTAGAAAAAGTAATAGAATTAGTAATAGAATCAAACAAATGACGTTTTATTGTACTTGTACTCGTTAGAAATGAGATATACGAATGAAATTCCATTAAAAATAAGACAAAAAAAAAAAAAGTCTGCAACGCGTAAAATATTACTGAAAAAATCTTACATTGTAGAAATAATCAATCCGTTTAATGATCATCAAACGTTTATAGGGAAAATTATTTTTCATCAAAAATTATTTTGAATTACAACAGTAGTATTTTGAATTCCAGAAAATTGTATAACCGTACTATAATTAATATGACCACAATTGTCAATCAATATCCATTGTATTTAAATATTTGTCTTGCTTATTGTTAAAAAATTGAGAAATGCTCATTATTAACGATAAACATAATTAATATATACAATGTAACAAGTTGGAACTTTGTTATTAATAATAAATTTTTGGTTAAAAACAAAAACATATTCAATTAAAAATGTCTTGAAAATTATATTTTTAAGTATATTATATATTTAAATTAGTATATGATTTCTTTTTATAATCATTTCACTAATTGTTTCCGTGTTGAGGAAATTATCATACCTCAAATGGTTAATGTACACATCGAGTTATTGTTAAAATTAATTTAGTAATACTTCGTAACGATAGAGCAGAAGAACGATGGAATTTACTAACGTTTCAGTTTTTAATGCATTATTTGTCACCTTCGGTACAACGAACATATTTTTAACTTCCGTTATATTGATTAGCTAACTCAATTCAACCCAAGGACCACTTAATAGTAGTGCTATAGCCTTTATCCATGACACTTACATTAACAAGTATGTACTAACTCTAACGAGTGCAATATATTGTATATTAATTCAACAAGTAAAGTCGGCGAAAATGAAATCTTCATATGATTAATTGCATACTTAGCATTTAATTTTTTTAATTTGACACACAGTATAATGCGCTTATATAGTGAGGTAATTTCATACTCTCTCCGTTTCACATTGCTTAAAAGTAATAAAAAAAAAAATTATTATTAAAAATATTTTGTACTTTAAAAACAATACATTTTTAAAACTTGAATTTCTGATCGTTTTCGTTATATTTGTCGTTTCACTTTTAAGACAATTGAGGAGAGCAGATTTTTAATACACTTGTTTAGTTAGTTCATAAAGTGAAATTTGATGATACACGAGTCACTTCATTTATACACTGTATTACAACTGTTACAAGTCATACTAAAATTACTTACTCACAAATCCAAGGGTAAAATATCATTTATGCAAACTGAAATTTCATTATATCAAAATTTCATAGGCGTAATACGTATTTATTCTACGAATGTGAAAATTCATTTGTGTTAAATGGTCCAATTTTTTTAGTCGAAATGGAGCAAACTTTCAGTTCTAACAAATTAAGAAAATATAAAACAATAATAAAGGATTATATTAATTTTTACAATAGAACATGGGTAATGATTTCAAGAGCAAAAAAAAAAAAAAAAAAAAATCAAGCCAAAAATAAAAAAAAGAAAATATAAAAAACAGTAAACTGCAGTATGTGATATTTTACGAAGCACATATGCGTAGAACTTGCCATGCATCGTTTATGAAGTATTAATTAATCGTACCTACTCTACTAAAGCAAACAAATACAAAAGATGTAGGCATCCTTATCTATCTAACTTTTAGCGGAAAACAGGGAAGGGAGAAGAAGATCCGCGCACGCATCGCACATCTCTCGTAAAGAGACAACCATTTTGATACCCCCCCCCCCCCCCCCCCTCACTTATACAATAATTTATTCCAAAGGACCCTTACGGAAATGTACACCAAAAATATTGTTCGGGGTCCGAAATGACACCCAAGTCGGTTTAAACACTAAAAAAATGGGTGTAAACACTAAAAAAATTGGGGTTTACACCCAATTGGTTGTCATTTCGGACACCGAACATATTTTTTTCTGTGAGGGGAGTTATCCAAAGTCGCATTTTTTTGTCAACGAACATGTAACTCGTACACGTAACAATGTAAAAATGACACAACAATGATATATTAAGTATAATTGTTACTTTTTATGTTATGGAGGGGATGCTCATATCTAAAATACTTGTTTACAAAATGTATGGATTAGTATTTTATATCGTTGTCCATGCACATGCACACATTTGCTTTGTTTATTGACTTACGTTCTTATCAGAGTGTAGATATAACGATACTTTCGTACACATGTATGTATGTGGCAGACATATGTACAAAGCAATATTCTCCAATACAAACATTTAAGTGCATGCGCGTGTGAACACTTATGCATATATATATATATATATATATAATTTTTTTTTTTTTTATTAATTGTCCCACCAGCTTTTTTGACACTTCCGTCTGATCGCGTGTCGGCTCCTGGATGACCCAAACACGGCATTTAAACAAGGCAATTACTATCTCGCAACTCTTTCAATTATTGAAATCACACGAAATCAGACCCCCCAGTTGCGTCTGTGGCCGACATCGCCCCCTCTGCATCTACATTCTTCTGTGCAATGGCATAGGGAAACCGCAAAAAGCCTGTATGCCAAGAGCACACGATCCAGGGACAATTTCCGTCTTTTCATTGTTGACCAATACTTCATGCAAAAAACTTCACAGTGATGCCGGGCAGCATTCAGAACCAAGTGTAGTAGGCCCCTGGGTGACATGCAACCACAGATAGTAAATGATATCCGCAGGTGTATGTATATATATATATATTCATATATACACACGCATATATATGTATATATACATGTATACATGTATATATTTTTAAAATGAACATTAAGATGCAATCCTCCAGACAAGATAACCATCCCGAAAAAGGTCATGGTCATATTTTAATAATTTGACGAGAAGAAAAAGAGTTCCGAGTGCGAAATAAAACAAAAAACGACGACGACTAGACATTGAATTCTACAACTTGCAAATCGTCCGGGAGAAGGACGCGGGTGTCTCATGCGGGAATTCCATCGATATTTGTCTACGTGACATAAGAAGCAAGAAAACAGTGCGCTGTTTTAAACATTCGACCGCGAAAACGTGTTTGACCGGTCTGCTAATATTTTTTCCGAAAAATCAATTCGGACCCGTAAGATGATACTATATATATATATATATATATATATGTATTATATATAGTCCTGAACTACTGTGCTCCCAAAATTGTAGGGTTGAAATGGTCAGACAGAACATTCGCAAACACAACAAGTGGGAACAGTTTCCGTATACATATTTCTGATAAATTTCGCCTAAAGAAAAACTAATGAGCAAATGATGAAAATGACGGAACTAATGCAAATTTATGAGATATTTACAAAGATACGTTTAAAATAATACAAGTGTCGTTCGGTAATACTGGATATTTAAATATATTCCAGCGATGCACCTCAAACACATTTAAAATTGTTAAATAATTTTCGAGGACACGTTAAGATATGTAAACAATTCAAAACTATTCGAAGCCTTAAAATAGCAGATTCTTTTTTGTGATACGTATATATATATGTATAGTTTCAATAAGTTTAACGTGTAAAAAAAAATTATTTAAAATACACGACGCCTATATTTGCACTCTCTATGTTTTGTCGACTGACATATTTGATCAAAAGTGACATCTCAGGTCTTAATCGATGGTTAAACAGATTGCATTATCACACTGTTCAAGTAAGTAATCGTGCTATGATGTAATTCTCCGTAAGTGCAGCGCAAGGAAACTTAGAAGTTTATTAATTCAATCCACTACATTATTTAGATTTCTTTTTTCAAGTATATATTGGATTATAGTAATAATATTTATTTCTAGAATACATTTATCACAGTATTTGCTATTGCTATTTATATTAAATATAATAGAATATAATGAAAAATTTCCCAAAACAAAATTAAACCTCCTTAAGAAAGTTTTATTGAAATTGACCTAACCTAACTTATTGTTAGCCTACATAAATTACATCTTTTATCAGCTCAAAGATATTGATTTCGTTTAATAATTTGTCAAATTTAAATTAGCCAAGCCCCATATTTTACGGTCATAATAAACGTGTAGTTATGGATCCAAAATATTTTGTATATATAAAATGACAACACTAAAATCTGTCGATAACAGGTTTAAAGCTTAGTAATCGAACAGTCTAGT
This sequence comes from Trichopria nigra, assembly GCA_030522945.1. Classification (NCBI taxonomy): domain Eukaryota; kingdom Metazoa; phylum Arthropoda; class Insecta; order Hymenoptera; family Diapriidae; genus Trichopria; species Trichopria nigra. The sequence goes on from JAPYZR010003289.1 coordinate 29,330, forward strand.
ATGCATTGGGATTTCGAGATTTTGACCCTTGGCCGTCTTAAAATGTTTTGACTTTTAGAGTTGGAAATATTGGTTAGAAATTAGATTGTCTTTTTTAAATGGTGGACGTGATTACCAATGAATTAAGCTGGATGATGTCAACAATCATGACCCAAAATGTATATCAATACCGCGCGTATACCAATCACATATAAATCGTAGTACGGTCATGCTGTTTTACTTTTAATGTATATGAGAATGTTTCAATGCAACGTTAAATAAACGATTGACATCTGTGTCATATAACGTTGATTATGAATGTATTGGAGCGACTGTCGATTTTCATTTAATTCATTTGGAAATTTGCTCATTCCTAGGTATTCCTATGGAACACAAATTTGCAAAATACAAAATGGCAGATCCTATAGTTGACTCTGTTATCTTTTTGATAATTTGGCCGCATTCTCGGATTAAAAATTAAGCAAACTCTTAAGAAGGAATTAAATTTTAATAATTCACCGTAAACCTCTTTCATTTTAAGGGCGAATGAAATCAATGTGAATAAGACTAAAGATTAGGATGGTCTTGAAATTTTGTATAATCGGATTGCTATAACTATCGATCGTAGAAGTAAAGTATCGTTGGTCTATAGTTGAACAACTATATGGATGATCTTAATGTACCTAAGAAAACAATTACGTTTCGTCGAAATAGTAACATGTCCACGTGTACCTTTTGCAGATTATTTACGGATTGACATGCAGAATTGTTTCACTTGGATGGACTATTCACGGAGACGATCACCCACGAATCTATCGCGGATCAGAAACGTAAAATACATTTTTGCTCGGTATCGGTTCAATTGGCCAGATAAGAATCGACGTACCTTCGCCTGGCTCGCGAGCTTCATATCCGCATCACGTGACTGCCAGCAACATCGCTTTGCTCCTACGCGCGATCCAACTTTGATATCATGAGTTTCACTGATAACGCGCACTGACTACCGATTTCCGTGTAAAGAGTGACGGCGACGAGCGCAAGACAATAAACATACGAGTTTATGTCGGAAAGTCTTGATGAGCACTAAAGCGCCAAGAGAATTTCGCGTCGTTCTCCAAGTCGCAGCTCTCCTTCTCGTTCTATCTCGCTCGCTCCCTCGCTCTCATTGGAGCACCGTCGCAGTCGCACGCGTACGTGTCGCTGATAAGACTGTCTTAAATAGATAACGGTCCCCCTTGATGTTTTTCAATGTCGCTGTCCAATTCGATTTTCGACCGCCGATGCTAATGAATGAATCGAAATCGAGACAGTGAAATTGTTACACTATATTATACTTGTGGCGCATCGGGGATTCACTTGGCCTACAGGCGAACTGCTTGTATTACTAATTAAGATAACACTGATTAACTTTGGGGGAATTCGCAGTAACCTCTAGATCGGCAACTATTGTAAATAATGGAATTAGCGATCAAGTTCATCCTTGAAAAATAAAACAGTATTATAGTGAAATATTTTTGAATCATTTTGTTTAAAGATATCCTTGTCAATGAAATATTTTCAAAGTTCAAAGGTCAGCTCTATATAGTTGAGAACTAGACCTCGGTCATTTTTAAAAAAGCGCTTGGAAATTTGGCATAAAAAATGTTTTAAACTTTATGGATGGAATTGAAAGTAAGAATATTTTTCAATTTTAAAAAATCTGGATGGTTTTGGTTCATTGTTTGTAACATTCGAAACAAAGTATCCAAAATAGCCAATGTTAAAGGCATATGATTTGATTTATCGTATTTTAATAAGATTTGCTCCGATAGCTTTGATAGTTCTCTTCTCTGCACCTAAGTGCCCATTCGAATCACAATATGAATATAAACTATATCTTTAAAAAGCAAACAATTTATTCAAAAATTTAATTAACGAAATTAATAAAGATGATCAGATCGTAAATTCGTGTAGTCCAAGGTCGGATAGGCATTATCAAATAAAATAAACAGAATTTTCAAGGTCAAAGACCATTCAATAAAACTATCTGAAACAAAATTCAGGAAAAAGCGAATAGAAAAAAAAAAAACAATTACAAACGGAATAATGATAGCAACACTAAATTTATCCAAACTTTTTCAATACCATTTGCAACATATATCAATAAGAAAAATTGTCAAATGCTTAATGAAAGGAAACATTATAAGAGAACAGGAATTAACCGATAATAATAAAAGCGAGATGGAACAGTTGAATGACCCAACAGAAAATAGATAAAATGAGCAATGTAGTTTAGAAAATAACATGTGCCAATTGGGAAAAACTTTGACGAAACGAGTAGACCATACTAGTATAGAAAATGAAAGATCACTTGAAAAGAACATAATTGGACCTAAAGAAACTTAATAAATCGCCTAGTTTTGATTTTAATAATTGCCAAATGTTTACAACAGAAAAGAACGCTGGAAAAATTGAATGCATCGAAAATTATTTTATAACAAAATTTTAACAAAACACAGTAACTGTTCGAACAATCAAATCTAACATCACTAACACGAATCCATAATATGTTAACATGTGTTTTTTATAGGGATTTTTAAAATTTAATGAATTAAAACTAGGGGCTTCGCCCCTGCGGCCTTCGGCCGCCAACCCCACCAAGGGGCTCTGCCCCCTGGACCCCAGGCTCAGGCTTCGGGCCTCAATAATTCAATATACTTCGCGACTGCGGCCTACGGCCGCAGCCGCTCAGTCCATCTTTCGTAAACTTTATAAAGTTTTTATAATTTA
>JAPYZR010003290.1:0-28451 GCA_030522945.1 Trichopria nigra
ATATATTGTATATATGTATGTAACATCTTGGCACTAAATGTTTTACAATGTAGTCGATTAATTGAAACATTTCGACTTATAAAAATGAATCGCTTATTTATTAACGACGATTATTGTCAGTATATATATATATACATATATATATGTCATTTATGCAATTAGTGGGCGTGAAGTGTCACTCACGTATTGTTTACTATTTTTTGTATAATTCTGTGCGTGAAGTAAAATTTATTTTGATTTTTGATTTGATATAGTTCATTTACGCACTAGTGTTTACTTCACGTATTAACTTCACTAAAATTAAGAATTACACGCAAATATATATGTATGTGTATATATATATAGCGAGTGATAAAAGTTAATGAACCAATATCAGTATACGCGCGCAATTGGCAAAGCATTAGGATTTCACCGAATGTTTTTCACATGACTAACGCCACCGCAGTGGATTGTTCATCCGATCAATGAAATTTGAATCATATACATACATACATACATACATACATACATATATATCATTGCAGCTTGATTTATATCGCATTCCATCAGATTCACTGGCACGCTGATGATTTCTTATTTTCTCCGCGAAATCAAATCAATGTGGTTTTTTTATTTAACGTTTGTTTTTGTTTCATTCGATAAATATGATTTTAGACCTTTCTTAACGATCGTAATACCATATCTGAGATGGCAGTCGCGCAGACATATTATATAAATTTCCCGCAGAAAATGTAATAGTATAGCCCGCGGTAATTCTCCATTGTAGACCAGACTTTATTGTAAACGGCGAGGGGGCGGTGAACGTTTCAATCTAGGTCGGATTTCGTCCGTCCTGCGATTCGAAAATTGCGCTCCGATTTACCCTGGCGTTTTTCCCTTAAGCCGCTCTCACAATTTCCCACAAAATCCCCTCGAAATCGCTACATATATATATATATATATATATATATACGGAAAATTCGTCGCCGAGCCCGTTGACGCCGCGTAACGGAAGTGAGGTGCAACGCGGTTATTGTTCAACGTAATAAGATAACGCAGGTACATATATAAACCACGGTATATATTATATACCGATATATATATACCGAATTTACGCACCGCTGACGTAAAATATACTCATATGCACAAGTTACTCGGAAATGTATTGACGTCATACCGACATTCGTTATCAACCACAGCTGCAGAATCTTAATTTTTCGATTCAGTTTTCAGTCCAATGAATGTCGCCGCGGTTTGCTAATTTACCCTCTATTCATGGCTTTTGGCTTCCGTCCGTATATTGTTAACCTTACATTGTTAATCCTCTTCATGCTTGTTTTCGCCCATTGATGAATTACTCTTTTATACGTTTGCGTATATATATTGTAATAAGTGCCGTAATTTGTTTACGTATAGTTTTCGTCCAATTTCTTTCCGCAATTGTCCAATCACTGCGATCTACACGATATAATGGAGAGACGAAAACTTTTCAAGTTTCTGAGACGTTGTCCGCCCTATTAGAGCCGCCATTTTGAATTTTAAAATTCGTGTCTTTATAAATACTTGGTTTCATGCGTTTTTAACTGAAATTTATGTGTTTATCTATCAAGGATGCCTTCCGCCATCTTGAATGTCCACCGCCATTTTGAATTATGAAATTGTGACAGTCGATTCACGATAAGAAAGTAACCTTTAAGTCTTTATTTCTAGTTACGCTTTACAAAAGCAAATTTTCTCAATTGAAGGTGTATATCCGCCATTAAGAATTTTAAAATTATGCCTCGCGAACTTGGAACTTTTACGAGTCGTCACTGAAGCCATGTTATTACGATTTCAATCAGAATTGCTCGACGTTTTTGGTATACAAACTTGAGATTCTTTAGAATAGAATTATAAAAAATGTTCGGCGTTTTTAGTTGCGGCGGCCATATTGAAAAATCAATTGGTCGTACCAAAAAATTAACTTCAGATTTGAAACGTATGGAATAAAAGTTGGCGACTGCCCGACGGTTACTACCTTGCAAACATTGAAAGTAACAGTCGCGCAACGGTTGCATAAATGTTACTTGTTTCGTAACTGTTACGTTATTGTTACGTAATTGTTATATAATCTGTAAAATTGTGCGCCTCACGTAGCACTGAATGTCTGTACATTCTGGAGACATTCTGAGACATTCTGGGGACATTCTAAGAACGCGATGAAATAATGGGATATTTTGTGGATTTCTGGACGTTAATGGGTTCTTTTATGACTTTTATAACTCTCCACATCTGTCTGAAAAACAGGCGATACATTTTTGGATGAACAGTGTCACATAACGTTACGTGCAAAAAATAATATATAAATAAAATAAATAAAAAGAACGATAAATATTAGACTAAGGATAGTTATTAAGTTTTCGTTGATTTCGTGTCCTCCAGTATAATCGGGGATTTCTTACGCTTCTATTATTCGGCGTCATTTATCATCGAGCGCCCGAAACGAGAGATGAATCCCTTGTTCCTATATCCTATATATACGTATAAAAAAGATCTTGCCCTCGTCATCGTAGCCCATTAAAGCCGATATGCATTCAACCTCTTATCTACATTCATGTCATACAATTTTTACAACAAAAAAATTTTTTTCAAGTCTTTCTTTTGGACGCTATAATTGGTTAATTGGCTGAGAAACGACGGCAATTTTTCATTTTAAGCCAAGTTAATCATGATTTTACAATTTTTCGCCCGCATTCATCGTCGTATAACGTATCCCTTTGTACCACTGTCCCTTAATCAAAAATGCAAGCAACAACAGTATATAGGTAAAAGTTTACCGGGCGTTGAGAGTTCGGGGTCGTTTCGCCGACACCCCGTGCACTCAAAGTCACCAGACATTGCTGTCGGCTTCGGCGCCAACCAGAGAATCCCATTAGTTCCAGAAGTTTCCGAACGAAATACACTTGGGAGGAGGTTATATTCCAGAATACATTGATTATAAAGTTTTGGGAATGGAAAAGATTCCAATATGTACTAGAACTTTGCAGGAAATATTTACATCGGAGAATTTTCCGGAAAGTCCATGAGCGACACGCCACTCGCCCTACGGCCCTTTACACGTACTCCGTTGCCAGAATCCTCACTTCGTAATATTGGAAACATACGCAGGGTGTCCAAAAAGTATCGAAACACGCGTATAAGTTTTTATGAAAAATATGTTTTAGGGAAGTTCAAAAACGAAGGTCAAATGTCTGAAGATAAAAAAAAAAGCAAGTTCTTCGACCTGGCCTTTTGAAGGACATATCAAGGTCAAAAGCACTTTCATCTTACTTTTAGCGTTACCCGGAAACAACGACGTGAACGTAGTAAGTTCTGTTTCCTTTGGGAAACTTACTTCTTTTTTTTCCAAACATTTGACCTTTACAAGGTCGCAAAAACAATTTTTTCATAAGACAAGTTAGATTGCAAAATTTTCTGCCCTTTCGATTGCCGGGGTCCAAAAAGGGTCTTCCCATTAAAAAAAAAAAAAAAAAAAAAAAAATTACGACGGTAAAAAAAAAAAAACCCTAGAATTTGATGGCCCGGGAAACACCAAAATATCAAACAAAAAACTCATGCACGTGTCTCGATACTTTTTGGACACCCTGTATATAAATATCATATCCATTGCTGTGGAAATGTCCACGAATCCATCAACTGGTCATTCTGACATTCTCATGGATTCATTGATAACCAATCACAAGTTGACATCAATAATCGACGGTAAATAAACACACCGATAAAGTTATCGTACTTAGAGATATTTACACTATATGCGTACATTTACACAATGGAAACAATCGTTTGATACTCGATTAGAATAGGAAGTAAAAATTTGAAGTATGTGTGTATAATTGACAAAGTAAATTGATTTGTTTGCAGATATTCGGTATGGCTACGTCGTCGACCAGCAGCCAATCGGAAGGCTGCTCTTTCGGCAGTTCTGCCAAAACCTGAAGCCTGCTTACCACCGCTACAATCTCATATTGGACGCAATCGAGAAGTACGAGATAGAGATGGACGAGAATCGGACCGAGTTGGCGAAGGGACTGTTCGAGCAGTATCTGAAAAGGGAGGGCTGCGAGGTCATTGACATTCTCAACGACTCGCTGATAACGCAGTGCGAGGAGCGCCTCGGTTCCGCCGGAAAGGAGATTTTTGCCGAAGTCGGCCAAACCGTCAAGAACTTCCTCGCCGGGGAGCCGTTCACCGCTTTTCTCACTAGCTTTTATTTCTACAGGTAAAGTCGATAACAGTGGTCCTTCAATGATGGAATAATTTACGTATGGACTCTTTGTGTGCTAATTATTGTGTAAAGATAGATGTCTGAACTTTTTTCTTTTTTTTTTTAAGAAACTTAAAGTCATTGCGTATTTCGAAATTTTCGATGCAAGATACCTTGGCTAGATTACAAAATAACGATGCGATATTATTATCGATTCGAGAGCGGCAGGGCCGTTCTTTTGTCCCGCATTCCCGTCGCTAATTTGAAATTTAAATCGGAAATCGAATCCAGAAGAAATAATCCCCGAAATCGTTTGCGGACAAACTTTCGTCGGAATCACATTAGTAGAACAATAAGCCCATCTCTGTAACTTTTTAATCCAGTGCTGTCCCCCCCTTGAATTGCGGGGTCCGGAAGAAGCGCACTTCCGGGTCGCTATGTCGCGAAATACCACGAGCGAAACTGGTTTTATTTATGGTCAGTTGATGGTTAAGAAGGATGTTTTTTTCAATTTTAATTTTAATTTTCTTAATTTTAATCTTAATTTATGCATAAAAGACGGAAGCACCTGAAGATTTTTGAAAGGAAATCAAATTTAAAAAAGTCCACGATGTATATATAATAAGACTTTTTATGAGGTCACCGAATGCGAATCTGAAGAAGAAGAATTTCAATATTCAAAATGGCGATCAAAATATGGTGGGCGAATTTCAATTCCGTATATAGATCGTTATGTACCGCGAGTTACCTTATTATCAAGATCAACAATGAATACACGCTGATATATGGTATTGATGATTTGTTTGAATATTCGGATTCTGACTGCGAATTCGCTATCAAAATTTTCCAAATTCAAAATGGTGGATTCAATATGGTTGATTAAAATTTTGAAAAACGATCATCTTTTCCAAAATTTGCTACACATCAGGGTATTTTGAAGTCGCTGATTACGAATTCACTGTTGGCATTCTATCATTGCAAATTTTACTTGCGAAATTCAAAATGACAGAATGATTATGGCAGACGAAATTAAAAAAAAAATTGTTTATTTTAAGAAATATCGTATCAAGTTTATTTCTTTTTAATTTTTACTTTCTTTTTTGTTTTAATTTATCGTATTCGGGATTTTTCAAAAATTACGATCGGCCACATTAGATCCGCCATTTTGAATTTAAAAAATTTTACAGCCAATTTTTAATAGGCGAGCTCAAGAACTCCCATACGAGAAATTTCAGGAAATCATTACAATTAACAAATGTACAATCAAAATTTCGATCAGACACGTTAGATCCGCCATTTTGCATTCTGAAAATCTGGTAGCGGAAAGTAGGGTTCCGAAATACCTCATATAAATTTGATTACGCCATTTAATGATATTGAACTAATTTCTTTTTTGGTCTGTTTTTGGCATTGGGTCTATTCGAAAGAACGGAAAAATTACAACAACAAAAGAAGTGTAGTAAGATTTACAAAATTTGAGTTCCCTCCAAAAATCTTCAGGTATTCCAATCATATATATGAGAATAATTTTAAATATTAAATTTTGATGACTGTATATATATATATACACAGACATCGATGTCATCAAAATGTAATATTAAAAAGTATTCTCACACAGATAAGAAATCGATAACGTGCACATTGTAATAAACTCTAAAAGAAGAAAGAACTTGGTTGAATTTTATCGGGGTCGCACAGCAATTCTTTATCGAGTATACGACACCCGATAGAGCAATCAGTTTAATCGATTTTAAAATTAGAGCAACATTCGAATTGCGTCTGTCACTTATGGATTCGCCGCAGGTACCTACAGTGGAAATGGCTGGAGAGTCAACCGGTGACCTACAAAACCTTCCGGATGTACCGGGTCCTCGGCAAAGGCGGCTTCGGGGAGGTGTGCGCCTGCCAGGTACGGGCGACCGGGAAGATGTACGCGTGCAAGAAGCTGGAAAAGAAGCGGATAAAGAAGCGAAAGGGCGAAGCGATGGTGCTGATCGAGAAGAACATCTTGCAGAAGATCAACTCGAACTTCGTCGTCTCCTTAGCCTACGCGTACGAGACGAAGGACGCCCTCTGCCTGGTGCTGACGATCATGAACGGCGGCGACCTCAAGTTTCACATTTACAACATGGGCGGCGAACCCGGTTTCGACATCAACCGCGCCCGATTTTACGCTGCCGAGGTCGTCTGCGGCCTGGAACATCTGCACCTCCAGGGTATCGTTTACCGGGACTGTAAGCCGGAGAACATCCTGCTGGACGACCACGGGCACGTGAGGATCTCGGACCTGGGGCTGGCCGTCGAGATCACGGAGGGCGACATGGTCAGAGGCAGAGTTGGAACTGTCGGCTACATGGCGCCGGAAGTGATCGACAACGAGAAGTACACGTTTTCCCCGGACTGGTTCAGTTTCGGCTGCCTGCTCTACGAGATGATCGAGGGCCAGGCCCCGTTTCGGGCCAGGAAGGAGAAGGTCAAGCGCGACGAAGTGGACAGGCGCGTCAAGGAAGATCAGGAAAAGTACTCGCACAAATTCACGGACGAGGCGAAGAGCCTGTGCCAGCAGCTGCTGAAGAAGAACCCCAAAACCAGGCTCGGCTGCAAATGCGGCAGACACGGGGCGAAGGAGGTCAAGCTCCACAGTTTCTTCCAGTGTCTCAATTGGAAGAGGGTCGAAGCCAGGATGTGGGAACCGCCCTTCGTACCAGACGTAAGTCTTTTTATTATTTGTCTTATGTAAAATTGTCTGTTCTGTTTTCCAGTTCCTACAGTATATATATGCTGTGAAGTTCTCCATATTTGTTGGTACAAGGGATATAAACATGGTATAGTTGTTAATCGGAGTCATAAATGCAATGTTTTTTTTTTGCGCAGCCCCACGCGGTTTACGCCAAGGACGTCTTAGACATCGAGCAGTTTTCAACCGTCAAGGGTGTCAACTTGGATGCGACCGACGATACGTTTTATAGCAAATTCAACACGGGGAGCGTATCCATTCCTTGGCAAAACGAGGTAAGGAATTTTCCGTTGATTTTCTGCATTCGGTTAAGTACACATTTCGACGGTACATTTTCAAAATTTTCAAAAAGTAACATTTAACGACATTACTCGGTTTTGTTGCATGAAATAAAAAGTTTCCTTCGCGTTTTTGAGAGGGAATCGTGAAGATTGATTTCGGCACTCGAGTGCTGGGGATTAAGGAGCACAAGTGTGTACATGCATATACATACATCTGGTATAGGAGTAGTACAGGGTTTGGCCAATCGCCTTGACGCTCCTATTATCGGACACTCTGTCGATGTTACACGAGCCGCTGCACTTTTGTTTCAGATGGTCGAGACCGAGTGCTTCAAGGAGCTTAACGTACTCGGCCCGAATAATACGCCCACTACAGATTTGCTGATAAACCATCCACCGCCTAATAACGAGAACAGAGGCTGCTTCCCCTTCCGAAGAAAGGTACGTGCGACCAAGTTCATATTCGCAGTCTTCCAATTCCTTCCTTTTCTTCTTCCGAGAGTGTATATTTATTCATTCTTTATTTAATTTTTTTGTTTTTTTTCTTATATAGGTTCTCTTTTTACCTTTTATAACGGTGTTTCATGATTGCTAGAATATATTCGCCTCTTACAAAATCTGCATGTGGTTAGAAATTTCCATATATTATCAAAAGTCTTCGTACATGGGGAAAATATAACCGACTGAAAATATGAATATTCATATACCATTTTTATCTCTGAGAATTTTAAAGTTTGCGGCGGTGTGTGATTTCTTACATAATCATAATATTTAATAATGTCGGTCTTGTATCATATAAAAATAGGAAAAACGAAATCACAAACAAACACGGCATAGCGATGACTTTTATTTTTCATTCCAAAGTATTTTTTATAATATTTTTATGAAAAAAATACGATTTTATAAGAAATACGACGACTTGAAATTTCTTTCACGAGTTCACTACTATGTAAATAAAAATAAAGAAAAATTAACAATATTGATGTGTGCCTATATATAAATAAGAGTTAAAAAATTGTACATATTGTGCAACTAGTGCGTAAAGTATGCTTTTTGTCACTAATACATATAAAACGCCCCTTTGCGTGGTTGTTGTGTGAGTGGGTCCTTTACGCACTAGTGCGAAAAACGTTTAAGTATATAGTGCTTAAAATTGAATAAGAGCATGTAACGCGCACGCGTACGAAATTTTTTTTGCACTAGTATACTTTACGTGTACAAAACAGCCACGTAAAAGCGCTTTTCATATTCACTGGTTACAAAAATATAATTTCAGAAGTGAATTTTATGATACATTAAAAATACTAAATCAATACTTAGCCCGCCTTGCGTCAGGCAAATTAAAAAGATTTGTAGAAAAATGAGTCCTTTAAGAGGTCTCCGTTTCGGTACTCGGCAAAATAAGCTCTTAATGAAGTCTATATAACTCTGACTTCTTGTAAAAGGCTAATCTTACTTGATGCACCGTTCTGATGGACGGCAGATTCTCTCAATGATCACATTGAGAGCTCTTTCTGCTTTCGAAATTTCTTGGAGTGAAATTTCACTCTTAAAGAGCGAAAAGCGCCTGTTTTGTTCTACTATCGCGCACATATTTTTTAACACGAATTTCGCAATTCTGTTAGATACGTGATTTCGATTCGATGTAAGAATTAAAATCATTTAGAGGCCATGATTGCGTGAACATTATTGTAGGAACATTCATATTTTCGATCAGACGAATACTTTTGATAATGAGAATGTTTGAATATTTAATAATAATTTTCCATACTGTGTGTGTGTGTGTGTGTAAATACAATGATCTAAAACTTATATATATATAAATGAAACGAATAAGTCGAAAGTTAATTAAAATTGTCGCATTCGTTACTTTTTCAGAAGAAACAAAGCGCGAGGACCCGACAAATTCCATTATCCGAGTGCCATTTGCAGGAGTTGTCGCAAAGCCAAAGTTCCGAAATGCCTGGCAGCTGATCCAGGATCAATTCAGAAATTTGTCATACCGAGGCGACGACGACAATTACGCCCTACGAGCATTCGATCGCCCTCGATTCGGTGTCCCTGCATCGACGTCCACTCTGGGATCGATTGACGGTCTATCGATACTGACGAGAAGAAGAAGAAGGAACATCGCCGCTGGATCCGCCGGAAAACCCTCCTGGAGGAGGCAAACGGAAGCGAGGCGCAACGACTTTTGTTTATATTTTGATAGTTTTTTTTTTTTTTTTTTTTTCCCCACAAAAGTTTTGCGCTGAAAGTATCGTATATGTGCGGTACGTAAGGGCAATTCGTTCGCTCGTAAAGGAAAATGTATCGTCCATTAAAACCAGAAAGTTATCGCGCGGTTTTTGCGAATTGTCGACTAGTTTTCGATGAAAATGTCTTTACAACTGTCCAAAAACAGAATGTTTATTCAATATGAATTATCGCCATGCGAATAAGTGAACGTTGTTTTTTTTTTATTATGGAGGGGTACTATTATTATTATTATTATTATTATTATTGTACACTTTCGCGAAATAAGTCGTAACGATGTACATAAACGAAGCGACGTGCCCCGAAACACACAATGTATAATGTGTTGGACGTGACCGTTTTCTGACATTGTCGAAATCAACGGCGCAGGGCGGACGACGGCTCGCTGTGGAGCACTCTCAATTTAATGAAATCAAAGGTCTGAGCACAAATAGTCATGCTAGAAGATCGATATCCAAACGGAGGTATGGCGGACTTGGTCGTTTTAGAATGTTAATATATATAGCGAGACGATAATAAGGAAATCAGTAAAAGCATGTGTCGTTATAGGCGAACGTACCTATAGATCTTCATTCACATACGCTTAGTTAGGATTAGGCGAGTAGCACAAGGCAAAGCGATCGACGTGCAGAACTGACATCATGTCGCCGGGAAGATATCACGTTGTAAGCTTTACTACGTCAGTGTCGAGAGGACTTTCAGACATTAGAGTCGCTCGTTTTTTTTTTTTTTTTTTTTTTTTTTTTACGCCCCTGAGTAAGAAGAGTGACGAAATGCAAAAATGTTCCTATCAATACGCACTGTCGAACGAGAACTGCGACATAGGCGACGGATGAACAAAAGGTCGTTTCGTACATCGGTACACCGGTACAAACGCTATTCAAAGTGTATTACGAGCCAGTTTAGTAAGAAATGAAGTTTTCGTTTGAACTTTGTTACACAAGAAGAAAAAACGATTACTCGGCGAACGACGGGACCGTTTTGACATCTGTGAGCGTTTCAAGTATTTAATAATTTCTGCGAAACTAGTTCTTAACAAATTATCTTTCAAATTCAAGGCACGTAGATTAGTTTAAGGCGATCGCAATGAGTCTTCCTTTTGCAAGAGCAACGCGAGATAAGTTTACGAGCTTATTTTGACGCGACTCGACGTCCTTGCACTGCGCTTTGCGATTAGAAGTCGTAAAGTTCGTATGTCAGAGATCTGCATTTAAAGGAATAATTTTGTACGTTTTCTTTATTTATTTATTTTTTTTCTGTTTTTATACGTGGCGTAAAAATGATTGTCTTGAATCGATAAAATTTCTCCGAACAATCATCGGTAAATTGTATTACTTAGTTATTTTTTTTTTTAGCAAAGGTTCACTTATCATTTTATAAAATTGTACTGTCTATAAAGTTTTTATAGATTAGATTTTTTTTATTATTATTATTTATTTCTTTTGTTCGCCATAACTTTTGTAATTCAGGTTAAATGTAGGTTATGTCGTAAACGTAATGATTATTCGTAGATGTTTTTATTTTTCTACATTTTTTAATTAGTAAAAATTTAATCTTTCGGATAAAGTAAAAGTCAAAAGAAACTTTTATTTTACGAACAAACTGTTAACGGAGACGAAGAAAAAAAAGGATAAAAAACAATGATAACGAAACTGTAATCGATTCTCGACGAATTCGGATTACGGTTCGCGATTATGACTTTCTCGACGAACCAGTGTTTGATGGCAGTATCGATGGCCAGTCTGCGATCGGAGTTCCGCACAAATCGAAGCACATTTCGATGCCGTTCTATAGAACTTGTAATATCGCGGCTAAAGTTCTGCAAACAAACAAACAAAATGAAAATGTAAATCCTTCAATCTGACGGATCTTTCGTATGATTTTTCGAAATTTTTATCGTCCATACTTGTATTGCGTTGCGCCATTACATCGGTGCAATTCAAATAGGTCAATTAAAAAATTGGAGTTCACCCCTTTTTCGAATTATTTACATATATATATATACAAAACGATTCGAGGCGTATATTTTGTTAAAATGTTCAAATTGCCCCTGCCACGAGCGACCCGTCGATATTATAATGTATTGTATAAATACGACAAGAGCGGGGCGAAATCGCCGCGTCATTTCCGTTTTCTCGGGAGGAAAGAGAAGAATTTTGTAATTTATAAATATATCCGTACGTGTAACCTTAAGGTATATCAGAACGATTTCGCGACGACGCATCACGTATCGTCCAATGACTAAAGCGAAAGAATTTGTAAAAATCGCGCGGATGTGTACGTCAAATGCTCTCGATTCGACGCCGATTACGTATTACAATTAATAAAGCTACGATGTATAGGTGTGTAAGCGAATAGGAATATAGTAATTTAAATGAAATGAATATAAACGCGACTTCGACCGATAAACGCACGTGAATCCGCCGTCATTTTTTTTTTGTATTTCGTGCGTCCATACTTAGAATGTAATAGTGCAATTCTCGATTCTTTATTTTGTACGTATACCGCCCGATGAGTATATATATTATGTATATGTATGTATATACATATATCTATATATATATAAAGACAACTGTGTTCATTTTATCCGTTATATAGTCCGTGTACCCGACTTGTTTAACAGCCGTGGAAAGTGAACGAACCTGTGCGCCGCGATATAATGACGTCTCCGAGATGTTATCGAATAAACTGTAATGTAAGACACTTTCCGGATTCCGGACATTTTGCGCAGAATTTTTGAAAATATAAGTCAATAGTGTCAGCTGATGTAGTAGTGCTTTTTGCTAAATTCTTATCAACCGTTCAAATCTTCAACGACGATGCAATCTTCTTCAGAGAAGTCCGGAAAATTTACTAAAATGCTACTTTGCATTTTTTTTTTGTTTTTTTTTTGTTCTAATGTTTGAGACGAATGGAAATTGTAATTTATCGTGTACGTTTTTCAGTGGTTCATTATGTAGTTGCATATCATTCATTGCTTTTTTGAAAATTCATCCGATGAGATAAAAAAAAACATGACGACGATTATCTCTGTGAAAATCAATGTAATATTTTGACTGTTTTATTTTTAACGAGAATTTCTACACTTTGTATGAAATTTCAAATGATATTTATATTCTCGGGGGGTTTTTTTTTTTTTTTTTTTTTTTTTTTTTTTTTTTTTTTTTTTTTTTTTTTTTTTTTTATTTATATTTTTTTTTTAGGATACGACGGATGCGGCATTGGGTGCTAAAGTGAAATTGTTTTAGGGTTAGGATTTGACGTTATCAACCGTCGATAATGTCGATATAGGGACCTGCTCTTAAAATTGTAAATTTAATTTATCAAATATTTTTAATATCATTTTTTAAACTTGTCAAGACTAATATATTATATATATATATACATTTCACATTTCGTATCACATAAAAATGTAATGGAATTCGCGAGTATAAACGTAATGAAATGTATTATTCAATCGAGTAATTTATCCGTGCCAATTTTTTATTGAATTATACACCTATATTAAGCTTAAATTTTCTCCGCAGTCATTGAAAAAGTCTGCTTTAACCATAGAAGAAGTTCGCGTAATCGAAATTTGCAAGGACAATCTTTTACTCGTAATTTTTAGAGTAGACCTCTTTATCGACATTGTTAAAACACTTTAGAAGCCATCTCGGTCACGTCTATTTCGTCAATTACTAACATGAAAATTTGTAATTATCAATTATCGCACTGTCCCAAGTGCGAATTGAGTAAAACAAAAAAATATATTTCTTTTTTAATTTCTATAATAAATTGATGAATGTAAAGTAGCAACGACAAAATGTATTTTTTATTGGACTGAATGCACACGGACGAAAAAGCATTCGTTTACTTTGCAGCAGGTTACAAAAGACTTTTATTTTTTTAATCTTGAATTCTATTTTGGTTTGTTTGTATTCTCCGGATTTGTTTTTACGATCTCGTGACGTCAAACGCGTAATCGATTCATATAGTTTGATGATATTGCGCGATGTTGCAATATAATTCTGAATAAAAACAATGAGGAAATATTAAAACTATCAGAAAATACAACCATCAATACAATACTACTTCAAATTGATTTACATTTTGTTAACAAAATGGCAATAATGGAATGAAAATAAATTTAATTAAATTAACGTATTGTTTCCTTTATTTTTGAATGCATTACGATCACTATTATTAAACTGAAATTAATTAATTTTTACTTTAATATGTGCGTTCAATGCAATAGAAAAAAGGGAAAGTTTATAATTTATATAACACAGACATCACATGCCATATATTTGTATGCTGTTTTTTTAAGGGGGTTCTAACGTAGAAAAGTTACCTAAAATCAGGAAAAGTATAAATATAAACTAGTATCAAAACATTTTTTCAAAATTCGGGATTTGGATGATTCTACGCACCATACCCTGTAAACGGAAACGTATTGAAAGTTAAAAATACGAATGCAAACGAAATAAAATGAATTAAAATGAATTAAAACGACTGAAAATGAATTCACTTAACGCGTACATGAATTCATTTCAATTCGTATTTTTAATTTTCAAGGAATATCCGAAATAAATTATTTTCTCTTAACAGCAACAAAAATAATTTATTTTGGATAATCTTCGTTTAATTTTGAACCAATTTCAGCGATATTTTTTTAACGATCTATACGTTAAAGAAGATATATTAAAATTAGCCTTTCAGAACCCGAATTTTGAAAAAACATTTCAATCACTTTTTGTTTATATTTTAATTGTTGAAAAACTCGGTCGGTAACTGTTCTACTTTAGAACCCTCTTTGGTCGACGCTATTTAGTTTAGATTTAAAATGAAAGGGAATGAAATTAACGTACTCTTTTGTAAGTAAAATATAATTTTCTACGTTTTTTTCTATCGAATGTCAAGATTGCTAGGTTAAAAATTGTTTTTTCTAGCATTGAATTTGATGAAAACTTCCAGCAATCGCAAATGGATAAAAAGGTATTGAAATGCATTCATTTTAAGTGTTTGAATTTGTACTTTGGGAAGAACGAATCCATTTTTATCCGTAATGCATTTCTATTTGTTCATACAAAAAAGAAAATTTGATTTTGTTTTAAATTCATGCGAATACGTGTCTGACTCGTGCAGATTGTGCATGCATTTCTATTCGTTATTACGAATTGGCAACTGTAAATTTGAATCCATTTGAATCCAAAAATAATGTTATCGAAAACGTGTCCCATTAATGAGTTTCAATCCAAATTTCTGAAGAAGGAAATTTGTATTTCATTTAATTTGAATCCAAAAATAATAACGTTAAGGCGTTTCAATAAAAATTTCTAAATTGAACAATGTATTTCTATTAGTCTAAATCGAAAATAAGTTTTACCAATAAAATATGCCATTATATAATACACTGTAATAGTTATGTATGAAAAGTTTTTGTTTGAATCCATCTGAATGAAAAAATAGTTTTCTTATATTAATATAGTTTTATAATATCTTTATAATTTGTTGTAATATAGTATCGAATAAGTTTCTTTATGAGTGTTGAGCAACTTGTTCTTCCAACTCGCACGAATGAGAAAAATTTATTGTAAAATATTTCTGAAGTAAAAAGTATATAATTAATCGTACAAATACTTGAATTTGTCAGCAGTTTTCACCGAAAGAAAATTTTTAACGATTTATATTACAATTACATATTCAGTACCAAACTGAATATTGAAAATAGAACAGCGATATTTTCGACTGTTGAATACATTATTTCTATATATATATACATGCTTAATGATATTTATGAATATTAAAGTGAACGAATGTTCAATGTATTCAAATGCATTAATTTTTTTGAATTAAAATTGCATTCAATTATAGTTCCAAGTATGAATTAATTTCCGTCGATATAAATGCGATTCTATCCGTTCTCGTTTGCAACCAAATGTAATTAATGTCATAGGCTGTTTGTTAAATTGGACATTAATGTATTAATTTGCTTCAGAATTTAATCGAGTTTAATACAGTTTCTCGAATTCAAAATACGAATAGGAATTGATTAACATTTTTATTACTTTCTGTTCTCTTAACAATCTTAATTATTGAATTTTAATTCTTTATTTCCATTATTGTTTACATACAATTTATGTTTAGAGATATAAACTTACATATTTTCTCTTTTTTTTTTCTTAATAGTATACGGGAAATTCATATTTCCCGCACTGTTTTCGGTACAGGGGATGCTAAAACAAGAAACAGTGTCGAAAATATGAATTTTCCGCACTTGTTAAAAAATTTACTGTAACCGTAATAATAATTACGATATTAAATGAACACTGCTATAAAATCGAATTAAAAAATTCATACGATAATGCATGATTAGATCCAAATTATGTCAAATTTTTAACAAATCACTTTTATCCCCATGACTAAAGAATAACGTACATATTGAAAGACAATCAGACGGTCGATTTAACATAACAATCACAAAACATTGATTATCAACACGATGGCAATGCCATGAAATTATTACATTTTGTGGTTAAATACATAATCGTTTTTGATTTGTTATTTGTTTAGTTTACTTATTTTCAATATGAAAAACATCTAGTAAACAAGGTAGTGAGATGGTATATTGACGAAAAGATATACGAAAATTTTGTAAGGAATAAGTCCCTAAATTATTTTTGATTGAAAATCGAGCACTTTTCAAACAGTCAATTGACCACTTCTTCTGCAATGAAAATTCACTCTCGGTGTGACAATTCTCGTATTACTCTTGAAAAAGAGAAGTGAAAAATAAATTTACACTTTTAAAAGAGTAGCTCGATTTTTACTATATATTTTCACTATATTTTTTTAAATATATTTTTCTCAGGAGAAATTTGGAGGGAATTCTTCTTTTAGTTATTTATGTAATTACTTGTTTTTATTTTTAATTAAATATTTGTAATTAATCATGGAACTCAAATCTTAGAAGAAATTTACATTTAAAACTTGTCAAAAAAGGATGTTTCTTCAAGTGATGTTTTTAATTTCTTTTGGTGAAAATGGAGCGATAAAGTTAAAAGTTAAGAGTTATTAAAGAGTAACATTTTTAAATCTTTTACAGTAAAATGCCTATTTATAACAGAGTGAAAAGGAGAATTGTCGATGTTTCTAGAGTTTTTTTTTTTCAAATGACTCATGTAATTTGTTGGTTTGAAAATCGAGTCGTAAATTTAAAAGTGAAATTTTCCACTCATTTAGATTGAACTGCCTATTCCTTCTAGAGTTATCATAAGAAATGTTATTCTTCCCATAGTAAATTTCAGTTTAAAAGCATGAAAAAATTTCAGTTTAAAAACGTTTAAAAAAATTCTCTATATACAGAATGACTACATTTTCACTCTAAGAAATATAGAAGAAACTTCTTTTTTCAGTTAAATATTTTTATTTTTTATTGAATAAATATATATTTAATTAATTATTTTCAATTTAATTAAATTAAAGAAAAGTTTGTTTCTTCAAGTGATCTTTTTAATTTCTTGGAAAAGTGAAATTTTACTCTAAAATATTAAAAAGTTTTCTCTTTAATAACTCTAAACTTTTAAAGAAACATTTAAATCTTGTAAAAAAAAGTTTTTTCAAGTCACATTTTATTGGTGAAAATTGGGCTGCCTTTCAAGGTCTAAAATTAAAGAGTTAAATTTTACTGTCTTTCTCCGTTTTTCTGAAGTAAACTTTCACTCGAAGGGCAGTGAAAAATTCAATCATTTTATAGATGCTTGAATTTCAACTCCAAGGGATTTAGAGATGATTAAAAATTTAATCAAAATTCAAAAGCTCTATAAATAATTAATATAATAAATGGTTTAATTGCACGTTTCTTTTAAAATGATTATCCTAATCTTTAAATATCTTTTTCGCTCGTAATAATCAATCAACAACAAAAAACACTACAAAACGAATAAACTCTGACAGAGTTTTTAAAAAAACTACAAGATTTTGAAAACCTAAAACCGTCCTAACTTTTACTAAATTGTATTCAACTAACGAAATATATTGTTTATACAAATAAGAAATAAAATTTTGTTTTATAAAACTGTTCTAAAAAGAAAAGGAAGGAAAAAACTAATTTAGCAAAAAAAAAAAAAAAAAAAAAAATGAAATGACCGTCTTTGAACTACGCAGAAGCCATTGTATATGGTTATTTCTCTGCGTACTACATATATAGGGTATGTTCGAAAACAAATGGAATTTCTCCGTCGAAAATACGAGTAGGAAAATATCAGAATCTCACTGACCTTGAAGGTATAGTCAAAGATGAGCAACTTTCCAACACTTCCAGAATCTAACAGCAAAGACACTTAATGATCAAATCTCTTCCTACCAGGAATTTTCGTGCATGTATAGGGTTACTTGGAACATTTTATTGTACACTCTATTTAATTCTACATCTATTATGGCTGACGGATCGTAAAACAGTATCCGACGCTGAGTACATTCCATTAATGACTTTAAAAGTATAAAAAGTTTTAAAATTTTCTTTGATTTTAATGGAAATACGCTTTCTCAAGAAAGGTCCTTATAGAATGATCGAACCTTAAGAAGGTTCTGAAGTAGAACAGTTATACCGACCGAGTTTATCAACAATCAAAGCATAAATAAAAAGTGATTGAAACGTTTTTTTTTTTAATTTTGTCTTTGGAAGGATGATTCTACATAATATATAGAATCCTCGAAAAAATATTGGTGAAAATGGTTCAAAATTAAAGGAGTATTATCTGAAATATATTATTTTTGTAAGAGAAAATAATTTATTTCAGATAATCCTCTTTTAATTTTGAACCAATTATGTCACCGACAGTTTTTCGAGCATTATATATGATGTGTATACCTAATAACCCTTCCAAATGAAAATGCTACTTGTTCCAAAAATGATGATACTTGTTCATCTCTGATTCAAGCAGGACGTTCCCGAATATTATGTAGGAGTGAGAAATCTGAACATTAATTACGCACAATGCATCGGTCGAAAGGAAACTCATTTCGATCTATCGCGATGAATAATGTATAGCAAATATTTCTTAAATTATCCGCAGTATCGGAAATTTTCAAAATGTACAGGGGGATGAAAACTCTTTTTAAATATATATCGGCGACAAAGTTTTCTGTATTTACCATAATTTTGGCAATTTTTGCTGTGCTATTATTATCGCGTTACAACGCTGCATATGTTTTAAGGAATAATTTATACATTGTATATAAAACACAAACCGTGAGTCTGATAAGAAATAGTATTTAAGTAGAAATACGTGTTTATATATAGACTCGTCATCATTTACTTATTTTACCATTTCTGAATTCAGTTTTTATATGTATTTATTACGAATGCACAATCAGCTCGACACCGAAACTCGTATCGTCACTGTAGATTTCGTAAAAAAATTTTTTTTTATTATAGGATTTGGTCATTCGTATACTGAAAAGTGCACACAAGAGTAGGCAAAGATCCTTTCTGAATTTCTTCAGTGTATATAATAATCGTCAATATGATGTAAAATATATATAAGAATAATTGCGTATATATATATTTCTTTTGTCGTCCGATCGTATGCGAGATGAAACAAATAACCAAGGTGAGGACATTTTATATGTGTGATCTTTGTTCTTTCTATTTGGTGTTCAGTATTGTTCTTTGTCTTCCAGCCGTGAAGAATAGAAGAGGCTCGAGAATACGTTTTTTTCTTCAATTCCTTGCGACGATGGAGCCAAATCATTTTTTCTTTTGTACTCGCTATATATGTTGTACGACTGCTGTGTGTGGAAAAATTAGATATTAAAGTAATAAATGATAAAAAAAAAAAATATATATATATAAAGATAGTGTGTCTTCTTACGATATGTTTTGCGATTCCGCATCTGATAAACATCCAGTTTGAAAATTCGATTAGGATTTTTCTACTGCCATTAAAATAAGGGTATATCTAAACTGACCTTGTTAGTGAAATTAATTCCCAACGATAAAACAAATACCTTACATTAAAAATGTTCGGGAAATTCGTTCAAAATTAAATGAAAAACCATACCAATATTATCGCAATTACTTCCTATCTATAGTAGTCCCCTATTATTTTAATTTCCTCCTTTATTTTAATTTTTTCACTTCCTGCCCATTAATAACGAAAAACTCCGATTTTTTCATTTACTTTCAAGTCTTATTATTTTAATTAAATAGCGGGAATTTTTGAACGGAAACTGTCTTCTCGATACTGGTATGTTCTTTTAAAATCGGAGCTCAAAATATAAATGTCTCTGCTATAGAAAATTAAATACGGCGTCTATTTTGTAAAAAACATGAAAATTTTGAACACATTTTTCATGATGTTTTTTCGTGATTTTTTTTTCACATTGAAATTCAAGGGAAACTTAATACAATCTTCAACAATCGGTTTACAACAGAGATTCTAAAAACAAGAGATTAGTGATGATTATGAGAAACTTTAAAATAAGGGAAGGAACCGCCCTATTGCTTGACACATAAAATTAAAATAAAGGGGGTCTTACTGGAAGTCATTCGAACATTTTTCCCAAAATTGGTTTTTTCTATAGGTTTCCCTGCGAAATGTCCAAAATAATTTTATTAAATATTTGAAATTTGATTTTTCCATTTCAGTCTCGATTCAAATTTCCTATGTATGTAGAAACGCCCTTTACTAACGTAACCTAACCTAGCCTAATCTTTACTGTATCTTTCCCCTTTTATATTCGAAAGCCGTATATATAGATATTTTTTGTACATGGACGAGAGGCGAAAATTGCAACACGTGATAATAAATCAACGGATTTTAGTATTTTTATACATATATAATATAATGTAGTACACTATATATACATATTGTCACAAGTTCAGTTATTTCCGTACAATTCTCGTAATTTTGGATCCTAAGCTACTCCGATGCTGTTAAAGAGTTTCATCGAAAAAAGAAATAGACGATGTATCCATTAATCTTTATTTAAAAAATATTGTATACTTTTTAAACAAAATTCAAATTAATCAAATTTATATATCTGTATTTAAATATGTTTTTTTCTTATCGTTTTTTGAATCGTCACTAACGATTCCTTACAGTTTAAAATGTTTTAATAATATAGAAATGCATTATTACTTAAAATATATAAATGATTGGTCCTAATTTAAAAAGGACATACCAATTGTATACCCGCGAAACTCTATAACATTCCAATTCTCAGTATAACCGCGTGTAATCATCACTCAAACTTCATTATACAGTTAAGCAACGGTTTCGTTAACATTCCACTCGTATCTTTGTAGGTATTCACAATGCTCGGCAATCAGCATACTGTCCAAAATATAACATATACATACAAAACTCATACTACATGGTCGCATCAACTTTGATCCATTTCGACTTACTTTTTACGCATATCGATAATTAAAATATTCAGTCGAAGCCTTATTATTGTCATCATACATGTCGTAACTATAATTGTACAAGCTTTCAAGCTTACGTACAGTTTTCATAAAATTTCTCGGTTTAATTTTGCGCGCGACAAAATTAACGGATGTGCACAATTTTAAAAGTGAGGTTAGGTTTTTATGACCCTTTACAACATTTCAGTCGATTATTCAAATTTGGCTGCATCCTATCTACGGCTTTGTAACTGGATATGTGCGCCAAAGTGTTGTTTTTGATCGTTTGGATTTTGTAAATGCGGGGCTTCCCATAAAAATTTGTCTACGGATATGTGCAACGTGCGTATATATATATCGTAAATGCGAAAGACGCATTTCATCCATTAAATTAAAATCAATACTGCATCTCAGTTTTTAATTTGTTTTCAAAATCTATTTCTTCACGAATTGTTTCGAGAACGGTAAGACTTTATAAATTGGAATGCGCTAAAATCGACATAAGCAATATATAATATATATAGTATTTAAAAAAAAGTAGTTATAGCTATATACAACGTCGCTTTAAGATTGTATAGTCGTGAGTAAAACGAGCGCTAACTTAACCTCAAAGTACGATTCGTTGCGACGATGCTGCGTATGCGGTAATCAAGCTCGATCTCCGGATGTTGGCAACGTTTTCGTTGTCCGAGGACCAGTTTAGGCCATTTGCATAATTAATACTATAAAAGCGCGTATCATGTGTAACGAAGACCGATGAATTATGTTTATGCGTGTGTAAAATACACGCGTATGGAACTCTACAATATTTCTTCGAATAGTTCGAGGATCAGTGATAATAATAGCTTTGTTCTTGCTCGTTATAATGATCGTTATATATATGTACATAAAAATCTATTTTCTTGCAAAAGATAAATTTGCAAAAAGAAACTATCGAGTTGCCAGTAGTAGACTTTTAACATTATTTCAGTGTTATTCAAAGCTCGGGAACGACATAGAAAAATTAAAACTATATATGCTTGATCGATAAATTCTCGTGGCGTCGCGGTTCGACGACTTCGCACGCTAATTCGCGTATAGTAGTATATCGCATAAAAATTCGAAAAAATATTTACAATTTATGATTAATTACGGAAAATCGTTAAATGAAATTCTTACGTGGTGTGTGTACAATTAAAATCATGATACGCCCCGTGATCTATATAGACGGACGGCTACCAACTTCTTTTTCACTATACATATATTTCTATCCGCGAGTTTTCTGAATTCGTGAAATACGTTAATATTTCAGTGGCAGTCAGTTTGAGTCGATTATACTTTTTCGAGAGAGAAAAAAATGTCCTATTTTGACCCCGCGAAAATATTATGCTATTATTATACTAAACACTATATATACGGTCGATGGAGTTGAAATCAGACAATGCAGTTCTGATTCGTGTGGTCACGACTCCACTTTTTGTTCCATCTTTCTTAAGAATTGAACTTAAGTATAATAACGCTAAAAAATATCGGTAAGAGTCGTAACTGCACGAATGTCGCGCAAATAAATTACAATTTAAAATCTACGATGAATACGTATATCTAATTAATGGTTTAAAAGATATTTCTACGTTAATGGTATAAAATAAAATAACCGTATAATAATCGAAGTCTTCCTCATTGTGATATGACGTTTTATCTATAATTCGATGACAATAAATGTCTCCAAACCTAACCTCAAACAGCACATCAAGATCGAACTTGATGCTATGTTAATTCAATCATCGAAGAAGCGAGGAGGAGGAAGAGTCGTGTTGATTAGAGACCTTTCCTTGCTTTGCGATAGACATCGAAATCACACGAAAAAGACGGCTAATATCTTTATTTACGATAACCGTCGAAAGGTTCGGCTGCGGTCTTAATCGTGACGGATAAATAGTCTTTCTGCTAATAAGGACTATATATACCCCGTGAAGATATTATAACATTTTTTTTTTTATAGAAAATACGGAACTCGATGAAGTCACGGCGAATTAAAACCCAGCCAGACGTATATAGTGTCGGGGAAGACTTCGGCACGCGCTGGAAACGAACCTTAAGTCGGTCATCGCCAATTGGGAATCAGCCTTAAATTCCATTATTTCGTTCGACAGTTCCCGCGGCTAAAAGGCCGCTGAAGGAAGAACGCCGCAAGCGTTCGTTGTCGCAACTGTCATATGCACAACCGCTTGTACAACAACAACAACAACAACAACAACAGCAACAACAACGTTGATTATCGAGTCGACGTGGAACGAGTCAGAAAAATATTCTACTATGTATAATTGTTATTAAGGAACGACGTATAGGTGTCGCGTATAACGTCCTTCTTCAATATATGGCTGCATCTTGGTGTCGGACGTCAGAATTCGCGCGTCGAATTCCAATAAACTTCGTCGAGTTATATAATTTCATTAATTTTCTTCCCTCGTATATATATGTATAAGTGACTTGTTATTGCAATGCAACGAGCGTACGATGAAATGGCGCCTCGCTCGTCGGTTAAACTTGGGCTGCTTTCGCCCTACCCATAACCAGCATCACTTTTTGTATGAACTTCGTGCAGCCTACTGTAAAAAAAAACATTTTTCCAATTACGAAATACGGAATACGAAACGCGGAATAAATTATTATTATTATTATTATTTATTAATTTCACACCCTGTTCTTGTACAAAGTGTAAACAATATTAGATCATAAGTAATGTGGTATTAGTAATGAAAATTTTTTATATTTCTATACGGAAAGATATTTTCAAGTATGTATTATTATTATTATTAAACAGTGTAGATGTATTAGTACTGTTGTTCGATGCAACATGCAAACAGAAAACATGAGTAAATACGTTATAAAAGTAAATTATCAACAAATGAGATTAAATGCAAGTATAAAAAGCATGCATGAGATGAAAGAGTAATATATTTGTATATAGTGTGTTTGAACCTCTTTTTTTGGTCCGACGACAACCAGTAGTTTCTGCAAATATTGGGTTACTGCGCCTGTATAGGAACAAAGAAATTAAAGGAAAACGGAAAACAAAAAATGGTCAAATAGAAAAGATATATAAGATGAAAACAGTAATTGTTTGACAACTGACGGTTGAGTGGTCCCATTTTCAGGAAGCATCGTATGTCACAGTTGATGTCATATTTTGTTGTATTTTTTTTTTGTCGTTGCTACTATTTTTACTAATCTTATTATACTCGTAGTCATATGGAACTAAAGGAGGAGAGATTAAATTTCAATGGATACTTACAGACACCCTTTTGGAAGAACAAAGGCTTCTTCTTCCACTGAACGAAGATGTAATACACAGGTACCGAGGAGAAGATCATGATGCATCCAATAGCTGAAAACGTAACAATTTTAGGGTAATGATTTTTACTAAATTTACAATCTAAATAAATGGATATATGACAAGCATGACCAAGTATTGTAGACTTGCGATTGTGTCATTTTCTATGTAATTCGAAATAAAGAATGAAACTTTTAAATTACAATTAATTGACATTTCAGTTGATTATATATTATCAAATTTAAAAAATGTTTGAAAAATACCATCATCATACTCTATTTCCTTTTCTTTCTATAGTTATGCAAGTGAAAAATATCTTGAAAGAGTCAGCTGAAGATTTTGGTTTTAGGAAGCCGTTATCGTTGTATCATGTTATCGTGTTATTACGCTCAGACATATTTAATTTCTTGACCGCAAAAATTCAATGCTCACTTATCAAAATGTTATTTATCGCATTATCGTGTTATCGCGTTATCGTGTTATTATGTTATCTTACAATAAGACATAAGATTTCCTTAATTAGACATAATATAAAGAATAACGCATTATAACCTTTCATTCGGAACGAAATCATCACAGCAATTTCAACTGCCTAAATTTTGTTCGAATGAAATTTCACTCCAAAATATTTAAAGTGCATACGAAACCATCATTTTGAAGCTTAGCTTGAATTGATTGATTAATCAATGGACGATTGACATTTTTTTTAATTAAACCTAAACATGTGTTGAATGTGTTAAATGAAAAAAAATCCTTTAATTGAATACATTTTGTAAATCTAACATTAATGAAAATACGTTTTAAAAAGCATGATCTATAAGTTTCTCTGTTTTTCTTATTTTTTCAATAGAAAATTTAAAAACAAAATTCAGAGATGGTACCAATTAATGGCTTATTTACTACAAAATAATGGTAATATTCCTTATCTTATCAACGTTATCAACAAATAAAGATTCTTGAAATTAATATTGTTATCCCCGTACATCCGCAAGATAATAAGATGCTACAATACTTAATGGTTTAAAAGTTTCAAATCTTATATAAGATGTTTAAAGGTAGTACAGATAAATTTTGGAAAATTGAGGTGCTCACCTGTTCCAAACGGATCTGCATACATGGGTACGAGAGTAATGAAGAGGGTGGCCAAGATGTAAATGATTGGCCATATCATGTTGACCTTGATCGGCCTGTGGAGATTTGGCTGGACCCATCGTAGCCACGGCACGCACAATACGGATGCTCCAATACTCAACTGCAAATCACAATGTAATTTTGATTATCCTAAACTGGCATTCGTAATAAGACAATCAGACACTGGTTAAATAGATTTGCTTGACATTGCGTACATCGCAATGGTCATTCATTATACATTTAGCAGTTGATGATCAAAAAGAACTGTGTACGGATAGGTCATTAATGTCTGTTAGCAATTTACATTGATTCCTTTTAAATAAAAACCCTGTTAAATTGTAATTTTCTTGATTTTGTAATAGAAGAAGAATAAAAATATTTACACTTTTTTAAATAATACTTTTTACGTTTACTTAATGTCAATTGTGGGACTGGTTATTCAAATTTGATTTCATGGTGTTTCAGTAAAAGTTTTTTGAAAATTTCAAATCATAATTTGCAATGTATATGTAGCAGGACTTACTCTTATTTTCAGAACGTCTGTTCATACATTTCGGAATAAATATTTTTTTTTTATCTGTTCTGCTTATTTACAATTTTGTTCTATTATTCATGAATGTTTGTTATTTCTACATACATTCCCCTGTCAACTGTGCCAGTTAGCAACGATCATAATCTTTTGCTTTATAATTTGAGATTTTCATAAACTCACGTGCACGGAGTATAGAAATCGAAATAAATCGTTTTACCGCACATTTATCGAGAAATGAATATAAATGTCGATTATCTGATTCTTACTCGTTGAATTCTGTAAGGTATTGCAATGGAAATACTTACCCAAGTAGCGAATCCAACATAGGAGATCAAGCTGTTGATATCGGGGAAACACAGATACACCATGGATAGAAGAGCCTACGGGAAAACCAGAGACGTAATGAAATTATATGCAAAGCAAAACATCGTATCGTTTATTTATTTTTTCCTTCCCGTTAAATTGTAGAATCTGATTTACGATTGCATGGAATTGTTCCTTTCAAAACACGACGACTCCCATAAAAATATAGATGTAATCATCTATGGATTTTCGAGAAATTTCCGAGCATTTCATAACCATGATACGTGAATTCGATATTAAATTCGAAATATAATTATATAACATGCGTATATATGTAAATAGGAATAATCACCATGCAAATAACAGCTGGTGCTGGCGTTAATTTCGATGTTTGCACCATAGTGAGAATCTCCGGCATCTGGCCCTCGCAGGCTCCAGCATAGAAGAGTCTAGATGATGTTAGCAAAACACCGTTCACAGCACCGAAAGTTGACAAAGCTACGAATATCGGTATCGTCCAGGCCATTACACCAAACACACGATTTGCAAAAATCTGCAAATTATCGATGAATTTTGTATTACCTTGTATATCAAATTATATATTAATAATCGTAATGAATTTTTCCGTTGGGTTGAAAAAGTAATCAAAAAGATTAAAAAGATGTTTTGACATCTTTTAATTACAAAAACATTAATTTTTTTTGGTTCACGTTAAGTTCATATAATTCGATTTATTAATAATCTTTAAAGACAATTGTAATGAAACGATTTTTAAATTTATGATTTTGTTTAATGAAAAGAAAAGAAAAGAAACAATTACCACTGCCACAGCTTCACCCATCATTTCTGGTTTGCTGAGAGTTGTATAGAAGGCCACATTCGTGAAGACGTAAACGAAAGTGACGAGGGGAATGGAGATGGCAATAGCCCTTGGTAAATTCCTGCAAAGATAAAATATAAATAATAAAACCAAGAAGTTACGTAGTTGTGTGGTTTGTTATATTATTAAATCAGTTACGAGTAATTGTTAAGAGTTCAATTTATTGTTCATTGATAATAGTTATTTTACCTATTTTTTTTTTTATTTTTACCAATAAAATTTACCAACGGTAAACTTGAACATTTTTTGGTCAATGATATTGAAGATTTGAATATGATTTTTATTCTTTTTTTAATTAATAAAGAAAATTTTAGATCATTATATATTATTTTTTGCTGTGATTATTTATTACGTTGATGTTTTCATTGAATATAAAAAAATCAAACATCTGGCAACAATAATGAAATCCAATGGTAAATTTCACGAACCTGCCCAATATTGTCATATTAAATTATTATATCATTTAATACTCAATTAAAGGTGTTTACGATTCACAATTTCAATATTTTTTCCAAAAGTTCCTTAGACGAAACAAATTTCAAAAAACGTAAAATTTGAATTTATATTGCTGTTATTTGAAAATACGTGAAAAAATGTATACTACATGAATGATGCTGCATTTAAGGAGCGTTTCAGTAATTTTTTTTTTTTTTTTAAGTGTTTGCTTGAAATATCGTCAAAAATAGGCGACAATAATATTTTCTGTCAAAAGTTGTTTATTATTTATTTATTCATTCATTCATTCATTCATTCACTCATTCAATCATTTAGTCACTCATTGTTTCATCGAGTCATTCATTTATTCATTTATGTATATTTATTAATGTACAGACTCAGATGGTCCTTCAGAAATAATTACTTTTTAACAACTATTGGGAAAAAATTGAAAAACAATCGTTTTTGAACCTTTCGTTCAGTATTAATTGATATAACAATTTTTTAAATATTGGGTGTAGAGTCGGGATTTTAACCTTTCGATTTGATACAGGGAATGCCTCATATACATGGTGATCAAAAAGTCCCGGAACAGCGAAATATCGCAGCAGGGGTGCATTTTCGATGAAAATGTTAAATACGAAAGTTTAAGGATTTTTCCCTGGCTATTTAACGGTACAATTGAATTTGTCCTTGAACATGACCTTGAGGGTTATTCCAAGGTCAAGTTTATTTTTTTTAATGGGAACCCCTACTTTTGATCCCGGATTTGAAAAGATCGGAAAATTTTACGTTCAAAACGATATTTATCCGATATTTTCAACAAGGTCATGGGAAGGTCTAATGAAGGTAAAATTTGCGAAAATTGTCGAATAACCTTAAAAATCAAGTCCAACATCAAGGTGATTGGTACCAGAAGGTGGCTCTCTCCACCCTTGAAATTTTTCTTCCGAAACATTGTGCTGTTTC